>JACCGJ010005704.1:0-21265 GCA_013407085.1 Atriophallophorus winterbourni
CCTCATTCTCTTAAATGTCCCAGAAGATGCCACCGGTTCAGATACAAAGTGTAAATCCAACCACGACCTACAACAGTGGAGATTTATCAGTAATGCTATCCAAACCACCAATGTAACGGTTATCGATACGTTCCGAATCCCGAAGTCATCGAATTACAAAGGTAATGGCCCACGACCCCTTAAACTGACACTTTTGACCACCACTATGGTGAACACCGTGCTTAACAACTGGAAACAGTATCGATACAAAGTTCCACGAGAGATCAAAATTGTCAGTAAACACCTGAAAACCTGCTCTATCGTGGAAGTTGCCAGACCCGTTGGTACTGAGCACAGTGATGCCGGGACTCCTGCTCCAAAAAACGGATGTCGACCGACTCTATCGGAGTCGGTGATGTAATATACCCATTACCACGAGGCCCACCATCTTTGACACGTACTCAACTTACCTGCTCAAATACTCATCATCCAACACTTTTATCAAGATCTACCATCAAATGTTTATACACCAACGCACATTGCTTGATAAATAAGTTACCCGAACTAATCGAGCTTCGTCAAAAATATTGACCACTCCTGATAGCCGTAACGGAAACTTGGTTCAATCAGCAATTAGTTGAGGAGGAATTTTCCATTCCAAACATGTTTCTTTTTCATCGTACTCGAATGGATCGTGGAGGAGGTCATCGATACTTCAGAAAATCAACCGAAAAATAGAACTCCACTCAAAATATGTTTCAAAACAACTCAAAAAAGGATTCAAATTCGTGATATGGAGTCGAACACGGAAATGGATAAAGGTAAGAAACTGTGCGTGGAGAATCCACGTACTGCATTCAACACCTGAATCTTGGGAATCTTACCGTTTGTTGAGAAACAAAGTTACTAAACTTGTCCAGGAGGATAAGGAAAAGTATCAAATGAATCTGATGGATAAAATTGAACGAAATCCGAAGCTCCTCTTCCAGATCGTGAACAGAAAGGCCAGTGTAAAGCCAGGTGTTCCTGCTTTACTTACTTCAACTGGAACTACATCCACAGCTCTCGAAGCCGCTAACGAACTCGCTCAATTTTACTCTAGAGTGTTCTACCCTAACGAGCGCGTATCCTACGATATACCTGCATTCAGATCGCAGAATACAATACACGAAATCGTTGTGAAACCCGAGAGTGTCCTGGTAAAGCTACGCGGGTTAAATACAAAAAAAATCCCCAGGTGCTGATGAAATAACACCATTCATCCTAAAGCAATGCGCCCATGCTCTATTCTCACCACTCTCTGACCTTTTTAACCTGTCCTTGAGTTGTAGCACGGTTGCTAATGACTGGAAATGTGGACTAATCACTCCGATATACAAAGGAGGGAACCGATCTGATGCGTCTAACTACAGACCAGTCACGTTGTTGCCAGTGGTCTCTAAAGTTCTCGAACGAATTGTGGCCGACGAACTTATCAAACACTTGGAACAAAATAAGCTTCTTTCCATCGCACAGCACGGATTCAGGACAAGACACTCCTGTCTCACCAATCTTCTCATAACTGTTGATAATTGGACTCGAGCCGTGGACGATGGATGCCCTATCCATGCGTGTTACTTGGACATGTCTAAAGCTTTTGATCGTGTTAACCACAGCATACTGCTACAAAAATTGGAGCAGCTCGGGGTATGCGGCAGATTATTGGCCTGGATAAAGGATTACTTGACTGGTAGAGTTATAAGGGTTAGAGTTGATGGGGCACTATCCAGCCCAGTAGAAGTTACAAGTGGCGTAACTCAAGGCTCAGTCTTGGGTCCAATACTCTTCCTCGTGTACGCGAATGATATACCCGAAATCGTACGCAGCAAAATCATTTTATTTGCGGATGACATCAAAGTCTGGACAAGCATACGCACCATAGAAGATTGCCAAATTCTCCAAAAAAATCTCGAAGTACTTCATAATTGGTCCTTGCGGAACTGCTTACCATTCAACATCCAAAAATGTAAAATGTTGAACGTCGGTAAATCATTCGAATTCACATACTCTATGGGATCTCAGCAACTTTCATGGGTTACTGAAGAGAAAGACCTGGGCGTGTGGATTAGCAGTAACCTGAAGTCTTAACGGCACTGTTCTGTTGTATACAAAAAGTCCTGCCAAATCTTAGCATTGCTCAGAAGGATCTTCGGTCGTTTCTCAAAACAGATACTCCCACGTATAATTAACACCTATATCAGACCAACAATGGAGTATGCTGTTCAAGCATGGTCCCCATGGTTACAAAAGGACATGACCTTGCTGCAACGGGTATATCACCGCGCTACAAAGCTGGTGACCGGGCTATACAACCGGCCATACGAGGAGCGGATCGCAACACTTAACCTCTTTGACTTTTCGTACCGTCGTCTCAGGTGTGACTTGATCCTGCTTTTCAATATTCTGCATACAGTGGATCACCCACTCGAACACCTGTTTCATCGGCAAGAAGCACGTGGTAGCAGATCGCATGGATACAAGTTAATTATTCACACTCCAGATCAAATAGTCGAAGGTTTTTCTTTGCTGTCAGAGTCTGTTTTCTATGGAACTCCCTGCCCCCACATATCATTTGCGCAACAAGCCTGAACATGTTCAAGGCTGAACTTGACAAGTATATGTTGACCAAACCTAACCTTGCACCTGAATACACATGCTGACTTTCCATGTGTATAAAACATTTGTGTTGTTTTTATGAATTCCCTACATTTTTAATCTGTGGTTACTGTAAAGTATTTACTTTTTGGACCATTAAAACTTTGAATTACTTTGAATTACTTTGAATCCAAGTAACAAACATGGATATGTTATCCTGTAATTGCTAAGCTCATGGAACGTATAGTCTCGAAAAGAATGGTTGCACACTTAGAATCGCAGAATTTGTTTTCGCCAGCGCAGCATGGATTTCGATCTCATCGCTCGTGTCTAACGAATCTTCTCATAGCGTTAGACGACTGGACAAAGGAGTTGGATAGAAGTTCTTGCATCCACGTCTGTTACCTAGACATTTCGAAAGATTTGACAGAGTCAATCATCATTTGCTTCTTCAAAAACTGATGCGGTTAGGATTATGTGATGCACTCCTCTCATGGTTATGCGACTATCTCTCAGATCGCGACTCCCAAGTTAAAGTTAACGGAGCGCTATCCCAAACGTTCAAAACCACCAGTGGAGTCCCACAACGAACTGTGCTAGGCCCGCTCCTCTTTCTGCTGTACATAAATGATTTACCCCCCTCATATAGTCCAAAATGGTCCTGTTCGCGGATGACATGAAAATTTGGACGCCAATAAGTTCTGCAGAGGATTGTGAGAAACTGCAAATGGATTTGGACAGCGTGTCGAATTGGGCGGTCATGAATGACATGTCATTCAACATACAGAAATGTAAGATGCTCCATCTTGGCAAGAATGTTCCTTGGACATATCATTTAGGAACTGAAAACCTAGCATGGAGCTCGTTGGAAAAAGACCTTGGAGTGTGGATTAGCGGGAAGCTGAAGAGCACAGCGCACTGCCAGAACATATATTGATGGGCAAACAGATTGTTGGGTATCTTTCGAAGAATATTTGGAAGATTCTCTCTGGTAACGTTACCAAGGATAATGAATGTCTACCTTCGCCCTACGATTGAGTATGCGGTAGAGGTCTGGGCTCCTTGGCTGCGAAAAGACATTGCTCTCTTCGATTAAATCTATCATAAAGCAACAAAGTTAGTGATTGGTCTTCGCAATGTGCCGTACACCGAAAGATTGTAACGTCTGGGTCTATACGACTTTACCCAAAGGAGGATACGACGCGATATTATTCCGACATATAGAATTGTGTCTACTGAAGGACATCCACTAAAACACTTGCTCGATGTGTGTGATGGGAAAGTGACACGCGGACATACCTTATCCCTTTACGTTCCAAGTTCCGTATTGATTGTCGGCGCCATTTTTTCGCCGTACGTGCTATATTTCTTTGGAATTCCCTACCCCAACATGTGGTGGACTCTCCTTGCCTGGCGGCGTTTAAAGCGAAATTGGACTTACATATGCAAAAGAATAACATTCGTGAGCCTTACATTTGATATTCACTATTGCTTTTATACTATTGTATTTTTCATGTTTTTATTCATACCGTAATCCTGTTGTGTTGTAAAGTATTTACTTTTTTAACCACAAATCCTTGAATCCTTGAATCCTTGAATCCTTATCCATTGTCAACGGCTCGAGTTCAGTTATCAAGAGTTCAAGATTCAAGATTATGGGGGCAGTGGTGTCTTGTCCTGAATCCGTGCTGTGCGATGGACTGAAGCTTATTTTGTTGCAAATATTTGATAAGTTCATCAGCTGCTAATCGTTCGAGAACTTTAGAGACCACTAGCAACAACGTGACTGGTCTGCAGTTAGACACATCGGATCGGTTCCCGCCTTTGTATATCGGAGTGATTAGTCCACATTTCCAGTCATTAGCAACCGTGCTACAACTCAAGGACAGGTTAAAAAGGTCAGAGAGTGGTGAGAATAGAGTATGGGCGCATTGTTTAGGACGAACGGTGTTATTTCAACAGCAGCCAGGGATTTTTTGTATTCAACATGTATTGTGTCAATTTGTGATCTGAATGCAAGCATAACATAACATAAGCGCTTGATAAAATAGAACACTCTAGAGTAAAATTTAACGAGTTCGTTGGTAGTTTCGAGAGCGGTGGAGGTAGTTTCGTTCGTGGTAAGTAAAGCGGAAACTCCTGGCTTTACACTGACATTACTGTTTACAATCTGGAAGAGGAGCTGCGTTCAATATTATCCATCAGAATGAATGATGCTCTTGTCTATCATCTTGTACAAGTTTAGTGATTTTGCTTCTCAGCAAACGGTTAGATTACTAGGATTCATGTGTTGCCTGCAGTATGTGGCTTCACCACACACAGTTTCTCATCTTTATCCATTTTCGTGTTCGATTCCTGATCACGAATTTGAATCCCTTTTTAAGTTTTTTGAAATATATTTAGAGCTCAGTTCTTTTTTGTAGATTTTCTAATGTATCAATGATCAGCATTGCTGGACATCAGTGTTAATAAGTGCCCATTTGGTGACTTCTTGAAGCGCCATTGATAATGCAACCGTATCGATTATTCTTATCATTTTCTGAACATAACTAGCTCATTTCACTTCAGTTATATAGTCAAAATCAATGAATACATGATCAATCTTTCCAAGTGGTGGTTCATAGTGGATATCATCCGTGAGATTTTCTTCGCTCGTCAGAACAAGATCGAGTTGACCTGCATTGCGCTGTAAGTTCATATTCTTCAAATGCTTCATCATTTAACCTTGCCGTGCACAAATTTATTAGCATAAAATGTGAACTGTTAACAAGGAAATCGATCCAAGCATGGTTCTAAAAATAATTGCAGGTTATCAATGTGGTTCTTCTTGTCAAATTATTATAAACAGTTATTAGCAACATTTCTCTCGAAATATATAAGTTTCATTTATTGGTATGTATTGGTACAGTAGCAGGCATTGTAACTTCGTTATTTGTACTTTATGTCTATTAATTCGAGTGATTGAAGAATAATGTTCAGTGATTACATCGGGTTGTATTCTGCACCACCACTCGATTTAGATCTAAACAGATCATTTATACATATGCATATTTGCAAACATTTCCATCACACACACACCACTCAACCGGTTTCTTACTGTTTATATTTATCAGATAAAAGTACTATGACCAGAATATGCATGCCCTGAAACAGTGAAAGAAAGGTAAACAATGGCGAAATTCAAAGTCAGGGTTGGATAATATTAGGTTGATCAACGTTTCCGCAATATTACGGTACATGACGGTAATTAGGGAACTTCACTCTGAAACGTTTCAAGATTCGTGGTTAGAAAATCAACTATTTTGACAATAACCAGGAAATATAGACAAAATTATGTATGTTACGAAATCGTTCTCATGGTTGTCGACAATGCACAATAATGTTTTTGTCCCTACTTGAAGGTTAAATCGAAGGCTTTTTCCCACACATAGTTAGAAAGCAACTTCCAAATCAAACAGCATGTAAACATAATCACGGAGTTGGCTGCAAAGTCACCTCGCATTCACCTTTGTATAAGAATCCTCAGGTCCAGTCGTATGGGTAGCTCAACGTATGGCAGATTTTGAAAACCGCCGACACGATCCATGTGTCATTTACGGTGTGGACGTATTAATTTGCGCTCGCATAATTTTGGTTCATATTCCTCGCTCTATTGTCGGACCTAGACGGTTCATATATAATTGAATTTGTTTCAACTTCCTCATCCGGAATATACCCATTTCAAGTTCGAGAAACGTGAATCCTGAAAATCAAACTTTTCCAAGATTCAAGATTCAAGAATTTATGGTCACAAAAAGCACATAGCTTCACAATTACCATATCATAGTAAATATGCGTTCAATAAGAGGTATAAAAAACAATTATACGATGTCACTGGAGTCAAGTAATATGCTTACCCTGAGTAAATACACAGGCATCGTCAATTCGTTGTGTAACAAATAAGTGTCCAAGGTTCGCGTGAATGTTTGGATACAGGGAGAGATGATAATTGCTTCGGGAAGGGCATTCCATAGGAAACAGACACGTACCGAATAGAAATATCGGCGACAATTAGTACGGGAATGGGGAATTTGTAGTGCCGCTGAGTGGCTACGTGTAATTCCTGATTCACGGTATTTGAACAAATGTTTGAGTGGATGATCTGGAGTATTCAATATTTTGTAAGTAATGATAACGTCACTTCGAAGTCTACGTTGAAGGGGAGTGGGGAGCTTTAGCTTTTTCAACCTTTCCTCGTATGTAAGGTCTCGAAAACCACGCACGAGTTTAGTTGCACGATGATATATCCTGTCAAGCAAGAATATATCTTTTTTCATCCACGGAGTCCATGCTTGCGATGCATGTTCCATTGTGGGAATTAAGTAGGTCTTCATGATGCTTGGCAACGTTACAGGCGTAAAGGTTCTGAAGATCCGTCGAAGCATACCTAGAAGCTTTGAAGCACGCTTGTAAATGACCTCACAATGCACGCTGTTCTTTAGGCTGCCACATATCCAGACTCCAAGATCCTTCTCCGATTCGGTCCAGCTCAAAATCGTCTGCCCAAAGTGATATTCGTACTGAAAGGGCTTACCGATTTGCAGTAACTTGCATTTTTGAAAATTGAACGGCAGTTTATTTCTAACTGACCATTCGTGTAGTGCATCTAAATCACTTTGCATTTTTGCGCAGTCTGCAGTTGATTTTATTCTCATCCAAAGTTTAACATCATCCGCAAAAAGAGCTACCTTGCATGAGAGCGTCTCAGGTAAATCATTGATGTAAACTAAGAAAAGCACTGGTCCGAGAACGGAAACTTGCGGTACACCACTGGAGGTATTAATGGCTCGTGATTGTACCCCGTTAACTCGAACGGTTGCCTTGCGCCCATTGAGGTAGCTTTCGAACCATACGAGTAGCTGCCCGTCAATACCAATCTGTTTCAGCTTCCGTAGCAACAGGAAGTGATCAACTCTGTCGAAAGCTTTCGACATATCCAGATAGCACGCGTGCACACTGTCTCCTGCGTCAACCGTTTGGGTCCAATCGTTTAATACCGTCAGCAAGTTTGTCAAGCAGGAGCGAGCTTTACGAAACCCATGCTGGGCGACAGATAGTATATTTTGTGATTCCAAGTGATGAACTATATTTTCCGTCACTATGCGCTCCATAACTTTGGATATCACGGGGAGTAGGGTGACAGGACGGTAGTTCGCGGGATCTGAACGGCTATCACCCTTATAAATTGGTGAAATTACTCTATGTCTTCCACTCTGTTGGCACCACTCCTTCGGTTAGGGAATGTTGGAACAATTGGCATAGTGGTTCACACAGCTGCTGGTCACAGGATTTTAGTAATGCTGGTGTTATTCCATCGGCTCCAGGAGATTTCCTAGGGTTCAGTCGACACAAGTGTCTTCGTATAATCGCTGAATTAATCTCAATATCATTCAGTTGTTGAGATACAATCGATGTCAGTAAATTCTCATTCGCCCTAACCGTTATCGGGCTAAACACATTTTCATAAAATTGAGCGAGAGTATCAGCCGTTTCCTTTGCTGTGACTGTTAATCCATTCTCAGAAATAACAGGAAACACCCCTGGTTTCACACTGGACCGAGCATTGACAATCCGATAGAGAAGTTTAGGGTTTTCTTCCATTTTCAAAGACAGAGAGCGATGGCAATATTGCTTTGTCCTCTTTGACGAGAGCATTCACTTTGTTACGAATTTTAGAAAATTGCTGCCAAGAGGCATCAGTTCTGGTCTTTCGGTGTTCAGTCCAAGCAAAGTTTCGTTTCCCGAGCCATTTTTTGTGCGACTGCGAAGCTTAAATCGGAAGTCAATTGGGGATTGAGAGTTCACTTTCAGTCATACAGGATTGAAACCAGGTTTCAGTAACAGCAACGAGGTCTGGCGTGTATCGTTTGAACAGCTCGGTCAGTTCAGTCAATTTGTTGAACAAACTTTGAGCATTGGTATAGATGCATTTAAGTGAGTTTTTAGAATGTAACACTGAGTCAGTATTAGTATTTATTGGTCCGACGATGTTGACGTCGGACCGAGATCGTTTTTTGAATCAATTTGAAGTAATTTCGCGGGCGAATTTGCACCAGTTTCGGATAATTGCGTAATTGAGGGCTCCAGGTGGACCTCAACAGCGGCTTTTGAGTTGCACAGTCTAACGTTTTCAGGTAGCCTGTTTCTGTTCACTTTTAGCTTGCTTCGAACATCATCCGCCATGCTACTTGAAAGAAACGTAACCTTAAGTGGATTTGCGCCTTTCCCGTGATAGTTCGGCGAACGAGGTATTCTGTATGTGTCGACCACTACAGAATTTTGGGAACCGATAATCTTGGCTATAAATGACCATTGTTTACGCTCGTGCTCTTTGTTTTCGAAGCCCGTTGTGGCCCAAAATCTAGAAAACGATCAGGAGGCTCTCGTCATCTCGAATTTATTGACAGTTGTTTCCAACATTGTCGGATCAAAACTCACTGAACAACCCCGCTTTACGTAAAAGTGTACGCCTTTTACTGTCCGTTGGATCGCACTGAATCCTATCGGTTTGTATGTCACTCCATCGACAGCCACCGATCAATAATGACCGAGTAGTCCAGTGTATCGACTCGTTCTTGCAAAATTGTGACGATGACCGATCACATGACCTTAAACGTATCTGACGGCGAGGCTCGTAAAAGTGCACTTTGCCAAAAGCTGGTAAGTCACAGATCGCGTCAAGTTAAATGTTACTTGTGTTTGACCAAAGTAATGTGTTGTTGACATCACTGTGACAAATCTTTCTCATCCGAATTAGTGACCCTAACTAATAATGACAAATTACCACGCATTTGTCATATATGTGATCCATTCAGCGTAAAAGTATCTAGTGATTTATCAAGTGCTAAAAACAATGATTCGATTATGGAAAGACGCAAAGCGAACCTAAAACGGCTTGCAAACACGTTAGTGTCTAATCAATTATTAGCGTGTCAGGAAGCACAGAAGCTTGTTGTGAACACAGTCCTTAAACAGGTTAACCATAAGTCTTACGGGAAGCGGTAACTACCGCGGAAACACTGCTTGCTCCAGAAATCAATAAAATTCCCTTCCAACGACTCGTTGAGACCACTGATTCAGCGAAGCAGACCAGTAGTCAATCAAAAAAATGTATAAGCTAAGACATAAGATATACTTAAATCCCATTGTTAAACAAGGTTTGTGCAATGAACCACGAGGTTCAAACACGTAATCACATAGTAACAGTAAAAGTGGCATTCAAGTATAATTATGTTTGCAACTTATCCACTGTTTAAAGGCTCACTGAAGCTAATCTTACTGTCCCCACCTGATGACAGCAAACAGCCAGAAACCGTTAGTGGTGTGTAAGTGCGGGGGATGTGAGCAACACATTGCTACGACAGAAGAGTTTGAACACGAACATTTCACAGGAGACAAAAATCGAAGATCTAACGGTTATTTGTAATAATTCTACTGAATCAACATCGCTGTCGCTAAAGCAACACGAAGCAGATGACAGGAAACATTTTAATGATCTTAGCCAAAGCTTAGGCATCACTACCTCACCTGGGTCGCTGATCCGATTATTTAGACCCCCGAACTCACCTCGTGCGAACTCACACAGGTTACTGCGTGTAGTGCAAGATGTAAAAAATATCTTGCTCGCATCATCCCTCTTAATTGTAAACAAATCGGCTGTAGGAATATTTCCGAACGCTTCGTGGGAACAACGACAAATTCGTCGTAATAATCTTGAACATATCATGGATGGACAGAGTGACTAACGCTGAAGTGCTTTCAAAAGCTGGTCTACAGAGCATGTTCACCTTATTACGTCAGCGCCGCCTGCGGTGGCTTGGTCATGTCTATAGAATGGAAAATGGTCGTATACCGAAAGATCTACTCTACGGTGAGTTGCAATTAGGAAGTCGACCATTGGGCAGGCCGCACTTGCGGTACAAAGATGTTTGCAAAAGAGATATGAAAGCTCTTGACATTGACCCCGCAAGCTGGGAAGAACTTTCTCTTGACCGCTCGCTTTAGAAGCATTGTGTAAAGCGTCACCTGCAAGCCAGGGAGGAGCAAATACAGCTCTTGGCTGCTGAACGCAGATCACGCCGCCGGCGTGCAACTGATGCAGTACAACAGAGTTCTGACTATCGTTGCAAGCGCTGTGGAAGAGATTGTTCCTCCTGAATCGGACTGTTTAGTCATTCAAAAAGCTGCAAAACATGAAATTCATGCGATGTGATGTACATCCATGGTCGTCATCGACCGACGAGGCCAACAACAATCCGTGACTAACTAAAGAGGCTATAAATCGTAGAGATGCTATCGTTCATGGTGTGAACAGTTCGAACACGGAGAATCTAGTAAACGACCTATAGGCTCAGTTTTACCTCAAGGCTCAATCTACCTCAAGGCTCAGTCATACCTCAAGGCCCAGTCTTACCTCAAGGCTCAGTCTACCTCAAAGCTCAGTCTTGGGACCAATACTCTTCCTCGTATACGCGAACGATATACCTGAAATCGTACGCAGCAAAATCATTTTATTTGCGGATGACGTCAAAGTCTGGACTAGCATACGCACCATAGAAGATTGCCAAATTCTCCAAAAAGATCTCGAAGCACTTCATAATTGGTCCTTGCAGAACTGCCTACCATTCAACATCCAAGAATGTAACATGTTAAACGGCGGTAAATCATTCGATTTCACATACTCTCTGGGATCTCAGCGATTTTTATGGGTTACGAAAGAGAAAGACCTGGGTATGTGGATTAGCAGTAACTTCAAGTCTTCACGGCAGTGTTTTGTTGTATACAAAAAGGCCTTCCAAAGCTTAGCATTGCTCAGAAGTATCTTCGGTAGTTTCACAAAGTAGATACTCCCACGAATAATTAACATCTATATCAGACCAACAATTGAGTACACTATTCAAGCATGGTCACCATGGTTACAAAAGGACATGACCTTGATGCAACGCGTATTCCACCGCGCTACAAAACTGGTGGCCGGCCATACAAGGAGAGGATTGCAACTCTAACCATCTTAAAACTTTTCGTACCGTCGTCTCGGGGTTTACTTGATCCTGCTGTTCAACATTCTGCATACAGTGGAATACCCACTTGAACACCTGTTTCATCGGCAAGAAGCACGTGGTTGCAGATCGCAGGGCTACAAGTAGATTATTGGCCTACATGTTAAACATAGGTGCCTCTGAGGATTGATTTATCGACGCCTTCTTCATCATCTGCCGCTGACAATGTTCCTACTAATGCAATACATTTCGCATTGAAAATTACTTAATCATATTCGTTCCAGCGTGTTGATTTTAATGTACCGACACTTGCCACACACATTACGATTATCGATTCCCTCAAAAGAATTCTTCAAGAAGTATTGACTTGCACCCCACTTTATAACCGTATACTGCAACAAACGCGATTTCGATTAGAACAAACCCCACTTGATTTGTGTGACGGAAAAGTGAATCGCGGACATACGTCATCCCTTTACATCCTAAGTTCCCGTGTTGATTGTCGGCGCCATTTTTTCGCCGTGCTATATTTCTTTAGAATTCCATACCCCAACATGTGGTGGACTCTCCTTGCTTGGTGATTATTAAAGCGAAATTGGAATTGCACTTGCAAACGAACATCATTCGTGAGCCTTACATTTCATATTCTTTATTGCTTTTATACTATTGTATTTATCATGTTTTTGTTCATACCGTAATCATGTGGTGTTGTAAAGTATTAACTTTTTTAACCATAAATCCTTGAATCCTTGAATCCTTGAATCTACCCTGGACCTCATGCTCACAAACGAAGAACTCATGATTGAATCTGTTTCTTATACAGCTCCACTCGGTTTGAGTGATCGTGTTGTCATGGCATTTGATTATATCTATCAATACGAACCAGTAGGAAATACTCAACGAACATATACAACTGTGAACTATGACTTGTTTCGAGCTCTTATTACTGCCAATCGATGGGATTTCTTTGAACTCACAGCAGCTCAGTAAATATGGGAAACTTTTTATTAACAACTCCCTATCATCATTGATTTGTCATCAAACTTGAAAATAATAAGCAACAAGCAGCGTCCATAAAAGCCTCTTAGGAGCAGCACTCAAAAATGGATTTGTAAACGTGACAAGACCTGGTGTAAATACTTGGACAATCCGTCACGACTAAATTAGCGCAACTACACCTTATTACGAAATAATTGTGTCTACTTTATTCAAAATGGTAGAAAACATTACCAAATTAAGTCTAGTTGAAAAATTTGTTATGAACCCCAAAGAATTGCATAAGCACGTCAATAAATGGGAATAACGCCACTGGCCTAGTGACATCATTTAAAGATTGTCCAAACGTTCTCCAACAACAATTTGCATCAGTAATCTCATCACTATCGGCATATGGGTAGTTTCTGAAATCTAACAGCTGCAGGCTGCCAATTCTTCACGAGGTGGAATTCCCCTCCCCACCGTTGTCAAGACAAAATTAATGAAAATGAGGAAAATAGGTTCACCCGGAATAGATAACGTACACCCCAGCAAATATAAAACACATTTGCATGCATCTCCTTCACACAAAACACCCCACGACCGGTTTCGTGCTGTTTGCAATCATCAGGTAGAGACAGTAGGATCAGGATCCGCATGCGCTTGAAACAGTGGAAGAATGGTAAACAAGCGCAACTTGTGTACACCCTAACCTATTTGATAATCTCTCTTCCGAATCGGCAATAGCGACGTCTGAACTGTGCAAGATAATTTTCGAACAGAGCTTCGTGCGGAAAACTGGGAAACTACCTAAGTATAGTCCGATATACAAGGGCAGCGAAAGAAAAAAACCCGTTAAACTGTAGTCTGATAGCTTTATTACCAGTGTTATCTAAAGTAATGAAGTCCATCATAGCTCGTGCATTGCAGAATCATCTTGAGATACATAACTTAATCTCTGAAGCACAACTTGGTTTCAGGAAAAAACGATCTTACCTGGCAAACTTGCTGTTAGTAAAAGAAGCCTGGTCTGAGCTACTGGATGCAGGCAAATCCGTCGACGTAATTCATATTGATTTCTAAAAAGCATTCGATATTGTCAAACTGCTCTTGTCGAAACTCCATGACTGAGGAGTAGATTTAAGATAATTCAAGTTTGTTAATGGTCTAAAAACAGCAAGGTAAATAATAACTATAAGATGAGAAAGTTAAAATGAAGGATAAAACATGAGAAAGAATGAGATTAAGCAGTATATAAGTGTTCGGGAAACAAATAATTCAATAAAATTCGTATAATTTTGTTTCAAGTCATGCAAGCTAGTGGAGAGAGCAACGGTAGAAGGTGAAATGTAAAAGAGGCACGTACAAATTAAAAATAGCTCCTACATTTAAGGTGGGAATCGGATACAACCAGCATATAATTAGGAGTCCGATAATTCCTAGTGTTCCTTCGCGTGAATAAATCCTGTAACGGATGGTTTGGGGTATGGAATATTTTGTAGTGTTGGATAAAGACTTCTTTGATTTGTCGAAAGGGAAAGTCAAACAAATTCAGATGAGCTAACCTTTCTTTACAAGGCTTGCTACGGATGCTAAGAATTAGTGTTGTTGGATTCAATGGTTCAAGGATTTATGGTTAAAAAAGTTAATACTCCTGGGGGTTTTCTTACATTTAGTTTGAGCAATTGACTTGCTACGATCTCTGGATTTATCGAAATATCGCACAATGTTTCGATTCCTGTTTCGATTGAATACTCAGAACGTTCCACTGAAATCTTTGGCACGAACACTTTAAAATAGTAAATAGCCAGAGCATTTGCGGTTTCCAACGCTGTTTCAGTGAGCTTTTCACCATTCTGGATGGGAAAATACCTAATTTGACTTTTGCTTTCGCATTCATGATTTTATATAGTAACTTAGGGTTGCGTTCCATTTTGATAGCAGCATCAATTGGTGCGCTTCTTTACCCTCTCGAATAAGTACAGCTATTTTGTTGCGTAACATACGGAAATGTTGCCAAGAAGTAGAAGTAATTTTGGTTTTATGCTGCACCCACGCTGCTCGCTTCAGTGCTATCCACTTTTTTGTTCTGTTGAGCGGTGATAGACTCACTGCATAAGTTCTACATCCTTCTTGGGACAAGAAGACCATAACTGCTCACCGCATTCTATGCCTGATCTCATGTATGTATTCATGACCCTTGGAAATATCTGGGACAAAGCTTTCCCGAATACCAGTTTGAGTCGATTGAGGACACGTGTTGCCTTTGTAAAGGGTGTGTTAGTTTGAAGTGAGTTTTTTTAAACTGATGCATATCCAGACAACGAAATCTTTTTCTTCACTACAATTTGCATTGACATGTGAACTTATGTTATATGTGGAATCTACTCAATTCCCATATTCATCATCCTGCGTTTGTTGAAGTTAAACTGCAGTTTGTTCTTCAACAAACAGTTGTGAAGCGTATCGCGATGCTTTTCTAATAACAGACAATCGTCTGGGGCACGGATGCAGCGCCATATCCATATGTCATTTGAAAATATCGTAATTTTACATCAACAAATTTCGGTACTTCATTCACATAAACCAGAAAGAGGATCGTATCAATGACTGCAGCTTGGGGAATTCCGCGAGTTGCTGCGATTGGTTTCGATAATGCACCGTCAAAACTCACTTGAGCAGTGCGATATGTTACGCAGTCATTTAGCCAATTCAACAACTTTCCAGTGATACAAAGCCTTTCAAGATTCTGCAGTAGTAGTCTGTCGTTAACACGATTACAGGCTTTGGAGATATCTAGGTAGCAGACGTGTATTGGTTGTCATTTATCTACCGTTTGTGTCCAATCATTAAGAGTTATCAGTAAATTAGATAAACAGGAATAATTTCGTCAAATCTATACTGTTTTCTCGAAAGCAACTGATTATTTTCGAAATGTTACATTAAATCGTCAAACATGAAGCGCTCAATTAATTTGGAAATCAGAGGTAGCCGAGTAACTGGTCGGTAATTAGCTACATCGCAGTTTATAAATAGGAGAAATTATTCCGCGTTTCGAATCTGTAGGAATCACGCCATTTGTCAGTGTTTGTTTGAAGAATTGTGTGAATCATTTTGTATAGCGAATTCGCACATTGCTTCCATATGAACGGGGTTATTCCGTGGTAGACTGTAAGCATGAATAAAATATTTTTTATTATCTCGTAAGATGTACGTGCGATCAAAAATCAGGTTTCCGAGTTGATTAAAGTTGCCCGTGGTGTCCCGCAAGGATCAGTCCTCGGACCGCTCTTGTTTCACATACTACAGTACAGTTGTCAGTGCCGATTTTTGCTGACGGCGAAAGCTTTGGTGTAAAATATACTCTACAGCCGACATGTAGAACCTGCAACGGTATCTCTATATGATTTATGTCTGGTACCTGGATCACGGTGTGCCACTAAATGTCTCGAAATACATTTTATTATCGCTCAACAGAAAGTGGAACAAAGAATATTACATAGGTCCAACTGTTATTAAACCCACCTCCTACGAAAAAGATTTAGGCGTGATTATTCAGTCTGACTTAGGAAACTCTATGTAATGTCGACTCGCTGCTAGCAAAGCTGAAAGAAACTGGGTATCCTCTGAAGAGCATTAGGTTCGTTTGACGCCAGCATAATCTTCAAATTCATTCCAACCTACATTCGCCCTCATATCGAGTATGCTATACCGGCATGGGATACTTGGTTGAGAAAATTCATTCAGCGATTCCAAACTCCATAGCGCACAGCGACAAAGCTCGTCCTTGGACTTTATAACAGTCCAAAATAAATGCGACTTCCAACCTGCAAAATCTGAAAATTGATTCCAACCTAAATCCACTCACATATAGAATATGCTATACCGGCATGAGATCCTTGATTGAAAAAGAATTTCAGGGATTCGAAACTCCACAGCCATAGCGATAAAGCTCGTCCTTGAACTTTCTAAAATTCCACAATTTCATTCATTCCGATACCGATGACAACGAGGAGCGTTAATCTTCATTTGGACAGTGCTTAATCAAATAAAACATCCATGCAGCCATCTACTACATCTTTCCCACAACACACATCTGTATGGTCACCAATCTGAACATTACAAACAGCTTAGCAGGTGGAACTGCCGCAATGTGCAAATGTGGAACGGCTAACCTACTCACGTGTTGCAATCTGAAACCATTGACACTTTTAAAAATTACTATATGCGCATATGGCAAGTATTTCTTCACGTTTGACAATAATCCTTAACAATATTTTTTGATATTTTAATATCTGACGATTTGGTGGGGGGTTGTAAAGCGTAGCTTTTATACGCGCTTATCATCTACGAAAAAATCTATGAATGGATGTTATGACCGTCAGACAAGCTTGATTCAAAGTGATTCAAAGTGATTCAAAGTTGTAATGGTCTAAAAAGCATTTAGCTTAACAATAACCATAGGATGGAATTATGAGGTATATACAATAAAAAAGAAGAACAGGAAAACTCATGTAGTGTAAATCATATCAACGTTTGGGTTGTCTCTCAAGTATTTGTCCAAATTAGCTTTAAAAATATCCAGGTTGGCTGAGTGTGTAACAGTGGAGGGGAGGGTGTTCCATGTGAAACTTACACGTACACCATACGAATATCTTCGACAGTTCAGTCTTGAAGTGGGAATAAGCACTGTAAGTTCATGTTTCCGACTGGCACGGGGTGACGAGCGTGTGAAAAGTTTGGACAAGGGATGGTTAGGGACGTGCATAATATTGTACATCAGTATGAGCTCACCTCTTAGTCGACGACAGCGAAAGTCGAAAAGATTGAGACTCCTCAATCGTTCTTGATTTTATATACGGTCTCGAAGCAATATATATTTTAGGAGCCAAGGTCTTCAGGCTTGGGCGATTTATTTGTCAACCATAACAGTTGTACTACAGATGATTTTGCATATGCTCTTGCTCCCACGCTGTTCACTGCTCTCATGCGCTTTACATGGGAAGTCGACGTTGACCAAAAGAAGCGAACACAAAATATTTTGAGATGACCTTCACGAACATGTGCTACGTGAGTAATGTGTCATTCAGTCCTCTCCGTGCCGGGTGGCACATGAGGCGAAGACAACTTCACGCCAGTGGTTCCGGTCTGTCGCTGCTTCCGTTGCCGTCTGCACCGTGAATCCTTGTGCATGTAGTTCGCGTTCCAAAGTTCTGCGCCAAGTTTCCTTGGGCCGTCCCCTTTTTCGTTACCTGCGGATTGTCAGTGTGGCTACTTCGTATGCGAACTGGGATCCATCCTGCAAAATGTCCCGAACAGGATCTGGTGTAATGTTTGGATTGTGTTAACACTAATCGCATTGTAACCTACGTCTACCGGTCTCGTAACTTCAGATTTTGTAAGGATACTGTATAGCCTTCGTTTATATATCGAGGCGCTCACATCCATCGCAACTAAACGGTATTGACCAATAATAAACGCCACGAGCGCTTGAACTGGAATCACATTTGCGAATCTCTATTTCACCATCCTGGCTCTTTTGTAGGAAGTCTATTCAAAAGTGGCTTTCAAGCACAACATTTGCAGCCTTCCTACTTTGTTCAGTACCGTGTCCTGAACAATTCTGCACCTCTTTAGCCACAGCCAACCCAATAATAATCTTTCGACAAACCAAACGCTAATTCACAAGCGGAAAAACACCGGGTAGATTGAATTTGCATTAAGCCAACATCGATAACATGTTGGCCACCGTCCAATGCGGTGATTAAGTGCCGCTGCGGACACACTTGTCTTGTTCCTCGATCGCTTGTCTAGTGAAAACTATTTCGTGCCAGCAGTCGCCGATCGACCACATTCATGTTTGTACAAGAATGTTCGCTTTGAGACTTGCACGAACTAGTTCATGTGCACAATGACCTCAACGGGGTAGGGAACACTTGCTCTGTCAGGAGGATTAAGTGTGGAATGAATTAATAAATTAATAAATAAATTAAAATACCAAAGTAAAAAAGTTGAGAAAAATAAAAAAGGAAAATAATTAATTAAATTGACGTGATTAGCAGAGGGACTTCCGCTCTAGAGTTAGTGATAGTAGCCTAGCATAGAGTGACAGGGCACCAAGATTGAACGAGTACAGATTTTATAAGGAGGTCACTGCAAAGGAAAGATACTCAGGCATGCCTTAGAGCGTGTTCCCAACAACGAGAAAGGTTTATAATGCTTCGTGTTCAAATCTCCATAGTCTTTTGAGACAATGAAATGCGCTAATGATAATAGGTTATTTTTGAGCATTTCAGAAGTTCTTTGATATCTCTGATAATTATTCTAAAGGTTATCGACTGCTACCTCTTACTAAAAGATGATTTAAGAATACAGTAATGGCTTCGAAAAAATGTTCGCAAAGAATTCTCACAGTGTTTGCAATGACAACTTTTAAATGGGATAAAACTACTAAAAACAAAACTTTCCCCAGGCGAGATCAGTTAGATGTTTTCTTCAACTACTTAAATGAAATAGACCCACTTATTACGGTCACAAAGGAAGTTGAATCTTGCACAAGCACTCTTCAATTTTTGGACTGTTTAGCACAAGAAGTTGACGGGAAACTAAATAATTCTGTCTATCGGAAACCAATCGAAACAAATGCTGTAGTACGATGCACTTCTGCTCATCCATGACAAGTCTTCGGGTAACATAGCTTGTTCCATTTTCCATAAGATAGAACACCTGTGCAGCGACGAAAAAGAACGAAAACAAGCGCATCGTGAAGCGAGCCAAAGGCTCATAGATCACGGTTATCTAAAAAGTTTTGCAAAATGCCAATTGATGAAAGTAAAATACCCGTCCTAAAAATCAGAGAAAAATTAGCGAGATACAGTTTCTTTACCGTATGTAAACTGCAAATATGAAGCGATACGTAGAATCTTGAACCAGGCGGCGGCCATACGCGTAACTTATAAGAAAAGGAAAACTATCCGTTTGGTTCTGATAAATCTCAAGAATAGGACACCTTTATCTAGCGTTACGAACAGCATCTACAGAATCAACTGTAAGGACTGTTCGGGTGTTTACATAGGGCAGACTTCCAGGGAAATTCACACTAGAATCGAAGAACACCGAAAGCGTGTCCGGAGACAACCCCGGGATGGGAGGGAATATCAAACGCTTATTCGTGATTCCGCCTTGGCGGAGCACGTTTTAGATACGGGCCACAGCGTCGCTCTAGACCAGGGGTGCGCAAACTTTCTATCCAACAGGCCACAACCCCTTTCTTTCCACAGAGACTACGGCCGCACATATTTCGTCCTGATTCTAAAAGTCTGCATATGTGGTAACACTCGATTTTACATTAAATTGTATTTCCTAACAATGAAATCACATGAATCCAGCGGTGAAGCAATAACTATACATTTACTTGTTTCCATGTAAAGTGACTGTAATGATTCTTTTATTCTCTTTAATATACTTTAATTCCCATTATACTGTAGATGACTAGACTAGGATGCAGTCGAAAAACAACACATTTATTAATGATTGATTTAACACTTATAAATGATTTATTTTATTCAAAACCTCATGCAATTTTCAGTGGGTGACATGATCTTGTGTGCTCATTGTCAACTTCTTGAAGTCGACCGGCAAGGTAGCGAGCATCAATCGCAAGCATGATTCCAAATTGCAATCCGTCAAGCGTGATCGGTATTTGCTTTTCAGATATTTCATTTTGGAAAATGCTGCCTCACATACGTAAGTACTTCCGAAGAGAACGAGGATGTTTCGAGCCAACTCACGAAGGTTGGGATATGCAAACGCTGACTTCCATACCTCCACCAGATCAGTGCATTCATTAAATTTGTTTTTTAGAAGGTCGTCATTTTTCAGTTCTAGCAATTCCATTTGAAACTCAAGTGGGGCGCTCTCAATTTCGACAGTATGAGGAGCTGAAACCAATTGCAGTTGTTTTTAATTCCATGGAATTCTTCGAACCGATCGTCGAATTGCTTCAAAATGGAGTCGAAAACGGCAGCAAATGTTGTTGTGGGGATATTATTCTGATCAATGCCTTGCTGTTCAATAAGAGCAGATAGCTGAGAGAAATGAAAGTATTGTTTTTGCATGATGTGCCTCTGGAGTAGACGACACTTGTCCTTGAAATCTTGAACTTTGCGATACATTTGGCAGACGTTCAAGTTCTTGCCTTGCAAGTATTGGTTCAAACCATTGATATAAGAGAGAACATCAACGAGAAAAGCTAAAGTAACGAGGAAGTTGGAATCGTCCAAAGGACACTGCTTATTCTTTGTTGCATAGAACGTCGAAATTTCTCGTCGCAGATTCAACACACGACATGCTGTTTCGCCTTGCGATAGCCATCAAACTGAGGCATGGTACAAAACATCTTCAAAAGACACTTCACTGTCATAGAGTATGGTACGAAACTGCCGGTGTCGTAGGGCATTGCTTCGGATGTATATGATTATTTGCTTGACTTGGTTCAATGTTTCGCCGAAATCAGTCGCTTTAGAGCAGAGTGCTTCTTGATGAATTATACAGTGTAGGCTGGTCACATGTTTATTATTGTACTCCTCAATCACATACTCAATTAAACGCGCGACAAATCCTTGTTTTCGACCCAACAT
>JACCGJ010005706.1:0-10654 GCA_013407085.1 Atriophallophorus winterbourni
ACCCTTCAGGTTGCGCGACGAATTGCGCATATAAAATCAACTGCAATGGTTGCACTGGAGTATCCATCTGGCAAACTTCCAGAGAACGCACTATAAGGATAAGTGAACACAAAAATCGAATCGGTATCAGCCAAGCAATTCCGGTGAATATTAATCACTGGTCAGAATTTAAGCACTAGCTGACACTAGTAGTGCACAGCGTTGTTCTTTATAACGTACAGGTGATAAGGCGGAGAATAAAACCATACATTGAACGACTTCACGCTAAGGCGTTTGAGATAACAAAGGCTTGTAAGAATGTAGTCAATATAGCGGTAGGGGTTGATATCTCGACAATCTCCCGTCGGGTTCAGCAGCGGATAAGCATTACAGTGCGTGACCCATAGTGTGTGCACTGAATACGTAATCGATGTAATCTGTCAGCAGATGCCATTCACACCTGACAAGATCAAAACATTTAGGGATTATACGGCACATTGAGGTGGTGGTGCGTCAGTTGATATTCAACGCGCCTGTCTATCTTAACGAGCGAAGAACCCACCATCGAATGCGAGGTTCTTAACCGGCTTAGGATTGGTCAGGTGAATGATATTCAAGCTCTGTTCGTGCTGACAACCTTGGTCTGACGAAGCTTCTGAGTCTGAAGCGAAACGTTACTAGAAAACTACTCTCACCGATTCATTGAAAACTTAGTTTATGTGTTTCCTATTTGCGTCTAATTTGAACGACAGCATTCAATACTCAGTCAGTATATCTCACTCCCAAAAATAACTTAAGGCACCTTAGGCCGAACACTTCAAAGGATGTCACATTCTGTGAACTCTCCATCCATAAATTAGTACATGGCGTATCACTGCTTTGTAATCATGCATTTTATTTTTGATCCTGATATCGGGCCTGTGCAAATAAGTGTGTTACAGTTGCAGTTAATCACTATGCCCTCGACCAAACCACAACTTCGCGTAATCTTTTGCGTGACCATTGCCAAACATACTGGAAGTGAGATATTTGAAAACTTGAACTCATTCAAGATGATACATCGATTCACAAATTGGTGAGATAAAATGATGTTCCTTCATTCAAGGTTGAACTTAACTTTCAATTTTTATGTAAAGCAGACACAAAACAATGTCTTATTGATTGTCGTTTGGTGCGGAAAAACCAGTAGTAAGTGCAACGAGAGCACATCATAAAATGAACGATCAATCGATATATGCTGACCTTAAAGCCGGAATTCTTACCTCGGTGGGGATGTGATAATAGTTATGACTTCAACAAGACAAATATGTGCGAAATGTGGCCATCGGTTTGTTTACTTGTTTTGAATGAGATATTGATGTTAACTGTGATGAAAGATTTGTTCAGAAAGCTATCGGACTGCGGTGAGTCTCATTGTGAAATGACGATGCTTAGCTAACAACGTCGGCCTTCTTAATTAGAGGTTGATGTGCATTTAGTTGCACGTGGAGTAATTAAATATACTTTACTATTGATGAATATGTTCGAGGTAGATGGATTACAATATCTGCCTCTTTCAGTCGTTGCAGCCATGCGTGTATATCGCACTCGTATGGCGGTTTTATGTTCCCGAGCTTCTCAAATGACTGAGCAGTTCGTTGAAAGAGGCACAATCTCTCCTGCAGCGCTCACATCGATATCCCGTTGCACGCTGCTTGGGTGATTGACGTTCGACAGACGACATCAGTGTCAGTGCTGCCTCAGCTTGGAAGATGACGCTATACACAGTGTTGTTCGTTACAATCGTTCACAATATCTGATATTATTATGCTATTACGAATGGGATGAATGAACTTTTGAATTTGAATGCATAATGTGAAAATATTCGAATTAATACCCTTAAAAAATGTTTAATGCAAATAAATTTAGAAACACGGCACTCCATAAAATAAATATCAACTGTATGTAATCTCAATTGTTAAATGAGCACATTCATTTGACAAAGATATCTTTAAGCGAAAGGGATAAGTAGTCGTTGATATAGTGAGGTTCGAGATGTTGATATAATGTATGTCGATTGAGTTGTCAAAAAAGATTTGGTTTTCGCTAGTTCGATGTAGAGTGCCTAGGAATTATTAGCAAGTAGATTATTAACTAGCAGATTACACAAAGAAAAGAGAAAACCACGTAAAATGAAATCCTGTGTACTTTAATAAGAATAAAATTGAGATGAAGAGTTCAGGTTAGGTTATCAGAAATGGTGATTCCTAGATACCCGTCAAGTTTATCTCTACTGAGTTATGTGGATTTGATTCTAGATTACTGAATTTATTGGAAACTGATCAGTGCCAAGTCTTTTGAAATATTCACAAATTTGATAATGGTGGTCCATAATGGAAGCACTGGACTAGAATTTTGCTTTTATATTAGAGCTCATCAGCAGTGCATATCCTCTGCCACGTGTATGAGTTGAACCCCGTACCATAACTATTGTAGTGCCACGCCTTACGACCTGGGCTACCGTCCATTGTTTGACCGATTCCAATTAATTGGAGAGCCGCAAGGATGCTGCCATGCTGATGTCGCTCTACTCGTTCACGAAACTTGTTTGAATGCATGTTCCATTCGAGGTGTAGGCACCGCTTTCCAGTTTGTTTGTGATTATTGTTCTTCTATAGAATCCGTAGCTATTTAAGTCCCACCCTTCCCCATCCTTTAAGATTTCACGTTTTCATGGCTGTGTGTCAGTTAAGCATTCGATACGTGCTACCGATGTAATGCTGTCTGTGATGATGATGAAGCGTTCATGAATCTTTCTTGAGACTGCCACTTTTGGGTAGCTTTGTCTACCCGTGCAGTCATGAAGGACTCAGCAAATTGTCACGCTTATTGCTGCGTAGATTAGAGGATACATGTTCTAGAGATTTTGGGATTTAAAAACTACCATTTGTATTCTGACCAGTCACTAATTTTTTTAATGCACTTAAGAGAGTATCTGAAGCGCTTTTTCTAAGTACATAACAACATCAGCGTATGTGAGTCAAGAAGTTAAGGGCGGCTGAGGGAAACCAAGTTTTAAAATTTCAAATTAAAAGAAGTTAAAATGTAACAAGTCTTGATTTTTAAATTCTGTTTAATGACCTCGAAGCGAAGATGTTTGACGTTTCCAATTATTTCTTACAAAACATAATATTTATAGAAATAACTAGAATATAGTGTTAGATATTTGGTACTTATTTATCTTGGAAAATACAGCATTAGACTCATCGGTGTTGAACAAGGGCAAAACGTTGTAATATAAATATATTCGTACATATTACGATTAAGTTCTATGTATGTACACTATACTCTGTATATACTATTATACTATTATTATTACAATCTATATTATTTTATGAGTAAGTGAGAGTAAGTAAATCTCCAAACAGTATATCATGTGAATTTATCATGTGCGTTGTTCATATCTATTTATACTTTTTACGCTGGCGCATCTGACTTCATTGGCTCATGTTCATAATGGTGAAATAACGATGACAGCCTCCAAGAAATGATGACCAAGTTTTGAAAACGTGCCATATAACCCTTCATTTTTGATTTATCTCTTTTGCAGTAACGGTGGAAATATCAATCACCGGACTGAACAAATTCCGCTATCTTTTGTTTTATCGATTGCGATTACGGAGTGATTCAACGAAACACTTCAATTTCCCTGCCGACAGCAACCAGATAGCAATCCTATGGAACATTTAGATTGTTTTGTGTAATTAGCTAGCATATATCGATTCTGCATTCGATAAACGTTTTGCACTTTATATGTGCATTGTTCTGTTGACAGAGCTTGATTTCTCATAGTCCAAATCGTTTATACACAAACTAGCACACTAAAATTGAAAGCATTTGTTATCCCAGTTCCTACAAAACAAGATGTTACCATACCACCACTAAGCGCCGAAAGCTAATGTCTCGAGCAATTAAACATGATTAGGTCGGTGGAGTTTGTCGTCTTCCGCCGAAGCCCAACAATTATATTCCAAGATTGTTTGTCACAATTGTGGATGCCTCTAAAATACAAGTTAAGTAATGTTCGCCCTGTGATTAGCCATTTGCTCATTAGGTGTCGAAAATTTGTTACAGGAGAATAACGTAGTCCTGTGTATGGAATGAGGATTTGAGCCCACAAAACATAGGTTTGAATTTACTTTTACTTTCCAGTATCCCTAATCATTCAGTGCGTGAATCAAACTTAAGTGCATAAAGTGCGAATCAATGATAAAAACATGGGATATATAATGGGATTAAGTCATGTTTCTCGGTCACACGAAGTTCCAATCCTTAAGATTTGGACATGTTTTGTGTCATTTTAACGATTTCGATCAATTTCATCTGCCTGACGTCGCTCGAAGCTTTCTCATGAGATTATAATGAAAATAGAATTCTGCTATTTGTGGGTTTTGTAGATGGATTTTTGGACTGGAACATTAAACCGGGGTGCAATGTCGTGCATATCTTACAAGAGCTCTTGGTTAGCATTCCGAGTTATTACACTTCACATCCTCTATATTATGTTGGACTTTCGAGCTGCTTAAATATAATAACCATTTCGTGTTTCTATCAGTTTTAGCTCATTATGGGTGTCAAGGGTTTATCCACATACCTCCAACAGGATCCAAACAATTTCTCGTCCTTCGAATTGCACAACACCAGAGTGGTGATCGATGCGTGGAATTTCATCAATTACCTTCATCGAAAATATGGATTTACCAAACTTTATGGTGGCGAGTACATGGATTTTAACCTTTGCGTTCGTGACTTCCTAAAACGATTGCGCAAGTGTCGCATCTCACCAATATTTCTCTTCGATGGGTGCCATTCAAAAGAGGTTAGTTCAACACACATTTCGACGTAATTTATTTCGTATTTACACAATATACGGACTGAGAGACACCTATCAGTACTCGCAAGTGTTGCGTCTAAGTTATATCACAGGAAACGCGATTTGCAATACGTGAAATCTTTATATACTATTCATCTTTTTCTAGTTCAGGTGCTTAGATCCCTATTCTCTACTAGATAACAAAATAATATATACCTTAATCATTCATGCTAATTTGGGTAGTGAAACAATCGAATATTCTCATGCAAATGATATTAACGCCACGATTTACTTCGATGTTAAACTGTTACGACTTATCCATCACTTTCTGTCCCCTTTTCGTTTCAATAGGGCACCAAACTTGGAAATCTACTCAAAAAGAACAGACGACGTATTGAACCCCTGAATCGCTTAATTAATCAAGTGCGCCTGCTTAGACCGTCGCATGTTGAACATTATCGACCGGTTCCTGATATTTGCCCTTCTTTGACCTACGAAACAGTCATGCAAATATTGATCGAATACAAAGTGCCGCATTTGACTTGTGATGGAGAAGCAGACAAATCGACGGCTGAGTTGGCCATATTCCTGGATTGTCCCGTGTTGAGTAACGATTCTGATTTCTTTCTGTTTCGATCGGTTGATTCCGAAACAAATCTGCAGTTCATACTGTTGGATACCCTTGATGCTACGCCAATGTGTCGAGAAGGTTTGTGTGATCATTGTAAGGGACAAACATATGACAAATGTTTCTCTATGATCGCGCAGCTGTATTCAGCAACTAAATGTTCATTCAGTGCGTTTAACCCTTCGCTGCTTCCACTTATCGCAGTCATGATTGGTAACGATGTGACATCACCGATCACGAATGTCAGTCTAACCGGAAATCACTGCGGACCTAAAGATATTCGCAGTGTTTTCAAGTGGTTGAGTAACTTTGGTTCGGATACATTTTGCTGTGTTCGGGAGTTGCTGCAGTTATATCGCAATGAGGCACTCGAAACTGTTGTTAATGAGATCATTGGTTGTGTGGAACCCTATCTTGTTAACCCCACTGCTTCTGGCTACGAGTCGTGCAATTTAATGAAAATAGTGCCGAGCGAATTCGGGGTGATTGACGAGCATGTTCCGCGCTTACCACAAACTTCTACGACAATGTCACAATGTGAAGAAATGGATTCAATTGCAAACGCTGCAAAGAAAATATGCCAGGTATTATCGAGTGAAGTAGTCACAACGCAGAACAGAAATGATGTTTTTTACCGATGGTCTCCTCCTTTGTTGGAACAGTTTCGTAAAGGGAATATTAGTACACATTTACTGTATGCGATTTACGTTCGTGGTGGATCATCGTTGGGCGTTTTGTTCGAAGAAATAGAGCAACAAAATTCCATTTACAACGTGTCGTTATCCCTGCGTGCTGTATTCTACAGTGTGTTGATTCAAATGGAACTTCGGCTGGGGAATGCAAACAAATTATGTGGTTTGAATGATGGTATGCCTGTAGAGAATCGGCGTGAAGGAATGGAGGTTGGTACTTTCAATATCAACTTGCCCGAAATCAAGATGAACATCATTTCCGGTCAGAATAATTTTCTCCATTTCATTCGTGATTCGCTCAACTTGGAAATCACATGTGTTGAGAAATATCCAAATCATATGCGACCGATTCTGATCGTGTTGAGTCTCTGTCTCCGAAATACATCATGTCAACAGAGCTATTCGGTACGGTACAATTCAACGTTTCTTGCTTTTCTTTCCTGTTTCCTCGTAACATTTGAACACGTGAATGGCTTCCTAGATCGTACAGATCAGTTGGAATCCATCCTATATGAACTATGCAAATGTTACACAAGAATCGGTGATCAAGCTAAAATCTTCTGTTCGAGAAATCATTCATGTTCACATTTCTCCATTTCGGTTGTCCATCAGCTGAACGAGCTTCAAATCCTGTACTCGGAATTAGCTTCACTTGTTTGCCTGTATGAGGCGATGTCCTCTTGCTCATCAGAAGTTCTCAGGTTCTTACCAGTTTGGTTATTGTTTCCTAGCGGTCGTTTTTTGCATTGGATGGCGCAATCAATTGAAAGCTATCCTCCTTCAAAACGATTCAATTCGATCCGCAGCTATTGGCTACCTCGCATGCTTGGTGTACATTCCAATCCACAAGTTCACGAACGAATACTAAATCAAATAGATCGAGTTATTTCTGATGTAAGCGAAATGTCATTGGCTCAGTGAATTCTTAGCAATTGCTTTTTCACTATGGCTAGCTTCCAAACTACATTTTACATTTGAATATAATTTTTATATAATAAAATTTGATTTGGTGTATCAAATCCTTCTGTCTTTATTTTTATCTGAATACGTTTGGCGTCGTCATAGAATTTATTTAATGCATGTTTAGATAAAAGAAATTAATTTTCAAAACCAAGAAGTTGATTTAGTAGATTATTTAATTGAGGACACTGTGTAGAGTGTCATTGCGAATCTGGTTAAGAGCTGTTACTGTTATCCGCTGCAGAGCGCAGATCAAACCGTTAGCATGCACCTTCATCCGTTTGACGAAGTACGAAATATCACTGTTGTCACTGTGTGAGCAATTGTTGTTGCCGTAAGCGATAGAATGTCTAGCTTCGGATTTGTGATCAGCATAATTCCCAAAATGTTTCCGGAGCGGAAAAAACACAATTCGCATAAGACTAGATTTTGTTTTATGGGAATCCCAATGATGTCTGTGAACTTATTCTTCAGTCGCCTCCACAAAGCATTCGCATATGATACGTTTGGTTCCATTTCTCTTCAGTGTATACATGGACACCATGCGTGACCGTCATTTCCTTTTATATGAGTATATAAAGTAAGTGTAGAGATTGATGGTGAGTACTGTGCACGTACGCATGAGGAATTTTCATAATGTTTTTGCATTATCCAAATTCGAAAGCGAAACATTATTTAGAAAAGTTAAGAAAGGAATACGTTGGCTCAAAAACAACTGTGTTCAGCGGTTGTATATATGTTGTAAACACGGTCTTTCAACTTTGCTCTAACCTTTCTTATCACCTCTCTGATCCATCGTTTCAGCAATGGTTACGTGAAGAATTTGACCTTCCAAACAGCTTGGCAATCCAACGGTTTAACGAAAGTCCACAAAACGACAATGTACAAAATGTTGTTCTGGCGAAACGGGATGATGCCTACTTTGTTCGAGGTCAGTAACGTGATAAGTGGGGATGTAATCACGGAGCAGCTGGATTTGTTCATCGAGATCACAGTGACGCAGAAAACTCATCAGTCGGCGATCTATCGTGTTCGGCATATACCAAGAAAATTATAAATGTTGGCGCCAAAGTTGAACTGCTACCTTTGACAAATTAGTTAGATCCGCAACTGCATTTATTATAATATTCCAATAATCTTTGACCAATATATCCATCATCCTGATTCTTTCGTAAGTTCAGATTAATTGGAAGTGCTTCATTCAAATTACAATGTGTGGACATATTACTATTTGTATCTACAAATCAAACCGTCCTAATTTGAATCCACATCTGTTCCTTTCATCTAGATAAATTTCGATTTATTTTTAATTAATTCTTCTATTCGCCTCCAATCTGTAATACCCTCCCTAACACTGACTACCTTATTGTCCAGACATTTCATTGCATAACCAGCACACAGTGATGATCTGACCCTTGAAATACAATATTTCCGGATAAACTCTTATTTGAACCTCTATTCAGCTATGGTCTCCGCGATCAGACATCCCAGCGGTTAGTTACGCTACAGGTTATGTCCCCGAACCGTGTTCAGTTGCGGTCTTGTACTGAGAAACTTCTTGGAGAACTTGAGTTTTATTGTGTGTTGTTAAGCAGAGTGACGAGGTAAGCTTGGTGGGAGGCGTTGCAGTGAAAGCCGGAATGAAGAAGTTGCTCCAGTTGCTAACGAACATTGATTGAATGCTTGTTTCATTCGAGGTGTAAACACCTCATCCCAGTTATTTGTGCTCACTATTTAATATAATCCTTAGCTATTTAGGTCCATCAATTCTACATCTTTTAGGATATTACTTTGTTCAAGGTTCTTTGACAGTTAAGCATGCGGTACGTGCTACCGGTGTAATGCCGTCTGGGATGATGATGATTAAGTTGTATTTGATATACGGAATAATATCGATGGAACACGCAGTTAATTTTCGAGATTAATATAAGGCATGTGTCAGGAGTTGTCTTTCAACTGTTGAATCACCTCTTGCGCACGATAAGCCATCGAATTCATTTCACATTTCACGTGACGATTGCGAATCTACTTAAACGGATGTATCCGAAACCTGAAACATATTCAGCCGTAGAAATATTGCGCCTCAACTGATGGAGGCATGGTATAAACCGTATGAAAATGCTATATATTTCGCATCGGTTATGACAGTTTCAGCAAACGTTGTGAAACTACTGATATCGCCGTAAATCGTTTCGACATTTTTACCAGGAGCAACGATGTCATTTTGTGTCTTCGAAATCAGTGATCTGATAATAATTTGCAACTTGCAGCCACCGGTAATCCTAGAATGCCTGATTCAGGATCCTGTCAACAACAAACAGACTTCCTTCGATAGTTGCAAGAATAATTTTGCAAAAAACATTGATATTCACTATATTCGCGGGGCCGAAATGTAGAACCAAATCGCTATAAATAAAATGAATCAGGGTTAACGTGATTAATAGGTGAGGCAATAACATAGTTAGCTGGCTTATATACGCCATGTTTTCAAGCATTGAAGGATATATTGATAAATGTTGATACTTCAAAACACTACAATGTTACGGTATGAATGAAAATGTGGAAAATATAATAGTATAAATGGAATATAGAATATCAAATGTAAGGCTCACGATTGATGTTTATTTGCGTGTGTAAACCCAATTATACAACCTCTGGCTGGAAGAGTCAACTAGATGTTGTTTCAGTGAATTCCAAAGAAATATTGCACGTACGGCGAAAGAAATGGCGCCGACAATCGATAACGGAACTTGGAACGCATTTCCTTTCGTCGCTTATCCATCACACCTTCAGGCTGCGCGACGAATTGCGTATACAAAATCAACTGTAAGGGTTGCTCGGGAGTATATATTGGGCAAACATTCAGAGAACTCTGTACTAGGATAAGTAAACACAAAAATCGAATAGGTAAGCAACCACGCAATTCCAGTGAATATCAAACACTGATAAGAGATTCAGCACTAGCTGAACATGTGCTGGACACCGGTCACAGCGTAGATCTTGATAACGTAGAAGTGATAAAGCGGGGAATAAAACCATACATGGAACGACTTCACGCTGAGGCGGTTGAGATAACAAAGGCTGGTAAGAATGCTGTCAATAAGGTGGAGGGGGCTGATATCTCCACAATCTGGCGTTCGGTCCTGCAGCGGATAAACATTAACGTGCGTAACCCCTAGTGTGCGCACCGATTACGCAATCGCGCTAATCTGTCAGCAGATGTCATTCACACCTGCCAAGACTAGAACACTTAAGGGATTATACGGCACGTAGGGGTGGTGGTGCGTCAGTTGATATTGAACGCGCCTGTCCTTCTTAACGAGCGCAGAACCCACAATGGACTGTGCAGTTCTTAACCAGCTTATGATTGGTCAGGTGAATGCAATTTAAGCTTGATCCCTGTTCGTACTGACACCCTTGGTCTGACGAAGCTTCTGTGTCAGAAGCGAAACGTTACCCATAAACTTCTTTCACAGATTCATTACAAACTTTATTTTTTCATGATTATGATTCCCCGATCTGTCACAAACATTTTTCATTACA
>JACCGJ010005709.1:0-12721 GCA_013407085.1 Atriophallophorus winterbourni
TTTGTCAGTCGATTTTTGCCGACCGGTACACATTAAGCCCTCGCCACGGAGGGCTCGATTGACCGACATTGACGAATTACATATCGTTCGACTGTGGTTGACGTTGTTCATCTATTCATGCTTTTGGAGATCATGTTGCTAGAACTGTTCTAATGCTATCAATCCGAAACCCGAAATATGGCGAATTCGCAATTTTCGTCGATCGTTCCGTTGCTTCTTACTCATTTGTTGTGCCAGAGGGTGGAGTTTTGCACATCATTCGAAAGCTCGTTATTAACGCTCCTGAACACAATAGGAGGTTGCGGACGTTTCTTCACCCAACAATTTGACATCCTCTGCGCATCATCTTGTAACGCAAAAGGTCATTTAAGGTCACCGGCTTTATACCACGTTTCTCTGCGTGTCAGCGCTGCTTTTTCTGTGCAGCAGGTGGGACCAGCGACATCTTATTGTACCGTAGGTAGTGTCTAATTACATGCGTTGGTTGAGGGAGTGTATCGCTGAACGGCTTGCTGCGAGAAAATTCCGCGTTTGGCGTGCTTTTGCGTCAAAAAGAATTGAATGTTAACACCATAGGTTAATTTAACACAAGCTTTTGATACCTTGGAAAAAGAGCGTGATTCGAGTTTGCGATTAGCTGTAAGAGAGCGTGGCAGTGAGACCCCAGCGAGTTTTCGTATGTGGCTCAGTATTTTTAGTAAATAAATCTTGCACGGTGTGACACGCAGAGTACAAAATCGTAGCACAACTCGTTTATATCTTGCAAGTATATTGTGTTCTAAATTCAAAAGTAAAAAAAGATTCACCTGAAGCCTTTGGTCTTTATTTCTAAATAGGAAACAATTTAATATCTCAATCAAGTCAACAACTCTGATACGAGTAAATTTGGATCGAAATTCGTGACTAATCGTATGGGAATATTTGCGATTCACGATGGAAAATTCCTTAAGTGGCACACTTTGCACAAGAATTGATCATCCGAATAAAAATGCAAATTCACAATTCAACGCAAATAAAGTAACTAAAATTCACACGATCTGTTCGTGCTAAACCGTCCATCACCGAAATGCTCGCTGCTTTGTTCGTATTTCTATGTTTTCTGAGGTTGACAATAACCGATTCTAAGGCAATGGACTGCGGTAAGGAGGCAAAACTTAGAGTTTCTTTTATTTTCATTTTGTTATACTTCGCGGAACAATTCAGACGATCATGTTGATCCGTGTTGACAAACGCTTCGATCTCGAACCACAAGCTGTTCTGATAGTTAATAAAACGATTGAGTTGATAATTTATCGTGGAATCACTTAGAATATGCACGTAATTTGGGAATACCAAACAATCAACTATATAGTCAGGTTATCGCTATCGATATTCACTTGAAAACCATTTCACTCAGATGTAACCAAAATTTATTTTCATTCACAGGCTCTTCTGCAAAAGTTGTGCAATCAACGTTGCATGGTTGCTCTGGCTGGCCATGTTTCAACCCTATTGGAACGAAGTACCAGTTATTCACCAAATTCCGAACCAGTAGGTGTTTGACTTATAATTAACACGATTCTGATCAGAGAAATCTCTAGCAAAGGCCGTATGGACGTACAAAATGATTGAAGATGGTCCGCGTTTGAAGGAGCAAACTCTAATGTGGGAGGACGCTGTGGGCCTTATCAAAACGCGAGGCAATGTCACCGGTTCGGTGTACACATTTCGCTCCACAGAGCTCTACTTTATCATTCCTGTAAGTCTATTCGCGTTTCCAGCCTCCGTGGGATAGTTTCATTCTTGTAAGCAGAAAAATCTCCCCTGATCTGAAAATTGCTTGCATAATTTACAGATCCGCGGCTTGCTTCGCATGGAATTACGCAACAAGAGAAACAAACTTATTGTCTGCTCGCTGTTTTACATAGCAGTAACATCAAATGAGGATTACAATGGAACGAACACTGAAAATTTTCTCGACAAATAAATTTTGACGACATTTACGTTTGTTTGTTTGTTTGTTTTATTAATCGCTTAAATATATTATTAACAACCAATTCGCAGATATTTTTATCTTTAGTGTCTTTAGTCCCAAGAATTGATTTCGTATACACCTTCTAGATACATCGTATCGGATTAGTGGTAACATGAACAGCACGGTTCACTGCCAGAATATATATCGACAGGCCAGAAGATTTTACGGTATCTTTCGAAGAATATTTGAAAGATTCTCGCTATTAATATTACCAATCACATTGAACGTCTGCCTACGATGGAGTATGCGGTGAACAGCTGTGTTCCTTAGCTGCGAAAAGATATCGCTCACTTCGATAAAAATTTTCAGAAATTGCGAAAACAGTTCTTCCTGACTTTAAGCAAAGGAGGATTAGGTGCTATAATTAACTCATCTATAGAAGTGTGTCTACCAAAGGATATCCACTAAAACTATTGTTTCAAGTTTGTGATGAGAAATTGGCACGTTGACATATCTTTTCACATCCCAAGTTCCTCAATATGGGGTGGACTCACCTTTCCTGGCGATATTTGATGGGAAATTATACGTCTATATGCAAATGAACATTATGAATGAGATATACGTTTGATTTACTTCACTCGTTTTAGACGATGATTTTTTCACATTTTTAATCACAAAGTCATCCGGTGCTCTTGTAAGGAATTAACTTTTCAACCATAAATACTAATAACTTTTATTCCCGTTTCTGTTTGAAGGCTACATCATTGGAAGCTTTGTCTCAATCTAACTGCACAAAGTCTTTGTAATCAAACCAACAATTTCTGAGCTCTTTGATAGATTTCTTCTCCAAACAAAGAAATCAACCGTCGAGCTTAACTGAGTTTATTAGCGATGATGATGAAACTAATTCTATATTTTAGGAAATGCCTTCAATGGAAATTTCTGCAAGGATAAACAGTGGCAGCAGTCGACACCTTTGGTTCAGGAATGGTTCAGCTCAGTATCCGCATGCTTTTAGATTGATAATGATTGTCAGCAAAAAGAGAACAGCCATTTCATCATCATTATCGAAATGTAAGCCAGTTATGTATGATGAACAAAAGTTTGGTGCAATTCATCTAGATTTTAAGAAAACAGCATTCATGTGTTTCACGCAAATCCTGTGTTTGATTCAAAACATTGTACTGGTTTATCGATTGGAATATGTTTGAGGACCGATTGTGTATTCATAATGCATAATGATTTAAGTGCAATCAGTTAAAGCAGGTTTTGGGTAATGGTTAACTCCTGACACAGAAGCTTCGTCAGACCACTTTTGATAGTCAGGACATGGAACATGACTAATTAGCAGTCAACTCACCACGTCTGTTTCTACCTTACCGCAAAACAACCTATTTTACACCTGTGGGGTATCACGCCACGTAGACATGACCAGGATGAGTGGTCGATTTGCCTAAAACGTTTTGTATGCAAATAAATCTAATACAAATGAACACGGTCAATGTCAGTTGACATTGTGGCCCAGATGCATAAAAGCATATATCTACTAAGGTTTTAGTTGAACAAGTGTTGTAAGAAAAGAAAAAAACCTATTTGCTATTAGATTTAAGATAAAAAAACGAGCTATTTCACGTTCGCATTATTGCTGAGCGCCAGATTGTGGAGGTTCCTGTCCCATTCAACTTATTGACCGCCAGTCGACCTGTCTTAGCAATTTCGACCGCCTCCACATGTAGGTGTTCGCCGTGCGGTTTATTGCCGCATTTTTATCCTCCCCCTTTGTCTAAATCAACGTTGTGACCTGTATGTAAAACGTGGTCCACCAAGGCTGAATGAAGAATTCGGGGATTGATATCGCATCTCGCGTCTGCCATTTGACACACTTTCGATGCACTTCGATTCTGGCGTGAAGTTCTCTAGAAGTCTGTCCTATGTAGACACCAGCGCAACATTCACATTGGATTATGTTAAAATATTCGTGGCTTTTGATATGGGTGTCCTATCCTCAGGATGCACTCAGGTTGAACGGACAGTTTTCGATTTCTCATACTTAACACGTATGGACACCTGACTCAAGGGTGTACTAATAAAGATTCTGTGTCAGAAGTGAAACGTTAGTCAAAACTTTCTCTAACCGATTGCACTTTAATCTCTTTATACTGTTGTACATTTCGATCATTGGAATAAACCTAAAAATAAATTCAATATAAATAATTGAACAACAACTTTTCACGACTTCTAGGCAGAGACTATGGTCTTCCAAACGGAATTATTACATTAGAAAGTAACGCATTTGTTCAAATAAAACAATCCAACTTGATTTAGCTAAGCGGCTTCAGAACAAGTTCTCAACAGCACCCAATAAAAACAGTCTCACAGTAAAGATGCCTTGATTGTGCTTAACGTAAAAAAATAATGTGGGAAACGTACTCGCTGATGGATAACCGAACAAATACTTTTCGTAATCGGAGCAATAGTGGACTGTCTTCGTTCGTTTATAAAGCTGCTTGTTACTATTTCATGTAAACTTAAAAATAATAATTCGACAAATGATCTTGAGACACTTGCAACAATGACATAAAGAGAAAATTGACCAAACTCATGAAACGCGACTACACGGTATGCGTGATCAGTTCCAGAGAACAGGTTGATTAATCATGTTCAGTAGTAGGTAAAGATGCATACACCATTTTGAAGGCCGTCTGTCCACGGTAATTAGTACATCATACGACGGTTAAAAGTGTGGGGATCCAGCTTTTACACCTAGGAATATAACGTTTTTAAAAACCATGGTTTATTCTGAAAGCGGAGATAAAATATTGCAAATAATCTTCCATAATGTGAGATTTGTTATGAGTTTGGGCAAGCGTATTTTCTCAATGCAAACGGATTCAGGATAAGAATTCGCTCAGGGGGAAACACGGTTGTACAAACAGATAAACACCAGTAGAATTTCGGTGATTGTAAAAGGGTACGAAGTGTTAGTCACGAGCATTGTAATGTTATGCCGAAAACAGCACCATCCAGTAAAACACGAGACCAGGAACCCCCAAAAGTCCTACGACGGCAATTGCGAAGTTTCAAAAGTATTGCATTAGAAAGGTTCGATAGACAACATGTTCAGGAGCAAGAACAGATGCAAAACGTGGTGAGTGTTTAAAACGTACCGGCTGACACGGAATCGATTGACAATTCAAATCGAAATGACAACCAGGACAGATTCTTTTCAGCACAGATAGTGGATACTTGGTTTGTTTATATAAGATTGGCGTGGTTTCGTTATTGGTCTTGTGATTTGGGGCTCGTTGGACTAGTTGATCTCAGAGATCAATCGAGATGCAATTTTTAAATAGCTGTGAAACGCAAGGGGATATTTGGTTAATGTTAGTCTGATGACTTGCATGTTTCGTAAGAGGCCAGAGGTTCACCAGTTGCTACTCCTTGACCTGAAAAGATCTGACGCATTCATTTCCGGGTTTCTATCCCCACACGCTAAAATAGAACTCGTAGGGTAAAGTTTGACATTACATTACTTGTTGTTGTTGGCGTCTTTTGGTCGATTTCGACCATGGATGTACATCTCAATCGGATGGAATTTTTTATGTTCTACGGCATTTGGAATGATTAAATAGTTCGTTTCGTGAGGAACAATCTTTCCCGCAGTGTTTGCAACGTTAGTCTAACTCAGTCGATCGGCGTCAGATGAACGCTGGCGGCGTGATCACCATTCAGCATCCAAGAGCGGTATTTGCTCCTCCCCAGCTTGCAGACGACGCTTTACACAATGATATCTTCTTCCCAACTCGCGAGTTCAATGCCAAGATCTTTCATATCCATTTTGCAAACTCTTCGTACCGCAAGTGCGGTCTGCCCAATGGTAAAATTCCTGATTTCGACTGACCCAATAGTAGATCTTTTGGAAAACGACCATTTTTCAGTCTGCAGACGTGACCCAGACCACGTATGAGCACTGCCCTAGTAGGGCGAGCATGCTCTGTAGACACGCTTTTGAAAGCAGTTCAGCATTAGTCACTTTGTCCAACCACGATATATTCAAGATACGACGGTTACTACATCACTATAAAACCAATATTGAGAATGCTTGTAACAACAACCGAATGCGAATACTGGTTTCAAGTAATTTTGTGATTTAGCAGGTTAATAACCAAATCGTATGTTACTTTGTGCTACATTTCAACGATTAATAGAATTTTATATTGTGAAACGAATGAACAAATGGATTGGTTCAAGTAATACAATAAACGCTGATAAAATTAATTCGTGCATAGAGATAATCGCTATTGTGGCCGCATTGCTAAGTCAACCGATATGCGAGCTCAAAACTTGTTTCCGCTTTTCAAATTTCCTCATCTCAACGAGGCCCCAACATACGAACTATTTTCACGCTGATTAACCGCTGCACACAATTGACGAACAAAGAGCAACCTTCAAATGACCTTGGTAAAGGTAAACAATTTTCACTGAAACGTAAAAACAAATATGCGCTGCTCATTCTAAGCTGCAATCGAACATTGGAAATTGTAGAGTTTGGGGTTTATTTTCAACACTCATGCAAGTGTGTTTGCTGTTTGCTGCATCAATTTGCTTGATGGGTATCCCGATCTATTGTGATGTCATGGATTGTGGTGAGTTGGTTTACGATCTGTTAGTTAAATGAATAATATTCAAGAAAACTAATCAATTATTTAGGGCGATAGATTTTGAGATTATTTTAAAACTTCTGATCAATCCATCTGCTCATGAAATCATTCGAAAAATCTAGCTAGTTATAGATTCCTAATTCTTTAAAAGTATTACAGAATAATTCATTATAACTTAATGAATATTCGGAGAACCTTCAACCTTTCACATCTTTAATTTGATTTACGTTGAATTCCGCCCTGGTTTTACATTAGAAATTATTTTCAGGTTCCATGGCAGATATTCTTGAGGCTTTGTCCCCTGGATGCGTTGGATGGCCATGCGTTATGCAAATCAACCAAACTTGGAACTACACGGTCACATTCAGAATGCGTAAGTCGAGTGTTTATTCTGATTAACCACCTGCAGGAAAGAAACTTCATGGAGCTCGCTGGATGTTCACATTATACGAGTATGGGCCGAGGTTCGCAGGACGTCTGGTATTTGGAGAGGATGCGTGTATCGGATCACAAAAACGGTGTAACAAACCTCGACGCGCATTTCGTTACGTCTCGCCTGATTTCGATAAATTCATTCCGGTAGGTCCTTGTATGCTGGATCCAAATTTTATGAATTTGTTGCTCCCTACCAGAGTTCTCAGTTTGATAGGGCCACTGCTTATCTCGGTTTTTCTGACAAATGTTTTCTGTGATATGATTTATCTTACTAGACAGAGTGCCAGCCAGTCATCGATATTTTCTGATGATTTTTGCTAACAATTTTATACCAGAGTATGTTGCAGATCCGGGTCAAACAATCTTTTTGAACCGGATTCGAATCTATACCATCTAATTGTAAAACTGCACTCCCTCTTCGTCATACACCAATGGCCTCACTTTCCAAATTTAGAACATGATTATTATAAAAATTTGCTCCGATCTACCAAACGATAGATTTATCATAGGTTAAGAAAACATAGGTCAAGATTTTCCATAGCTAAATTTTCATGCCCAAACTGGGGAAGAGAAGGTTCAGCTCTTGGCTGATGAACGCAGATCGCGCCCGCAATTGACGCCGATCGATCGAGTTCTGCTTATCGTTGCAAGTTCTGCGGGAGAGATTGTTCCTCCCGTATCAGACTATTTAGTCATTCGAAAAGCTGCGGAACATGATAAAAATCATGCGATTGAGATGTACATTCATGGCCGACATGGACGGAAGAAAGACAACCACAACATTACTATGAAACTATTAATCGCAATGTGTAGTGATTAAACCTTTTGTCAATGTGTTATCCGTCATTCGATCCGTCTGTACGACTTGATATATAATGGAAATTGATGGGAAACAACTTAGCACTCTGTACAATGCGCATACCCACCACACATGCCGTGCTTTGTGACAAGGAACCCATAAAATATGGATCTGTTGCATGGACATGAGCGGCATGCTATGTACAATTTTAAAATATTCTATCACGATGTCGAATTGCATTCGATGCGTTTGATATCATCTTGAATTACAATGTTTTTTTAGAAAACACGACGAAGCTCGATATATAAACTCAGTTCCAGCCTCAGATGAACATTGAGACCACAATTCGGTCACTCTCACATCATTAATGCTGTTTGAACGAATCAATAATTGGTGAGCTTTACACCAACATGCGTTTCTTCCAGAGCGGCCGAATGTTTGAATTATGTCAGCAATTTTAGCTTATCTAAACAATAAAATTCTCGCCTATTTTACCATTACACAGTGGATTCATAACTCTCTAAAGATGATCTAGTTTACTCATATATAATGTGCGATTCATACGTATACATCTCTGAAACGAAAATAAAAACAGCAAGAACAAACTAAACGTTTTGAGTAAATTCAAGTTAAAAAACTTAAATACAGTAAGAACAATAAGCGGTAAATAACAAGTAACTTCTAAGCAACTGTTCAAAATAATCACTATCTAGCTCCAAAAAGAGATTCCATATTTTCCTGGAGGGTGAATAACGTTGAGCGTTGTATAATTTTTATGGATTGCATAAACTCGATCGTGGATATAGATCCATAGCCAAAAGTCCAATGCCGTGAGGTCTAGAGATATTAGTGTTCATTCCTTTGGTCCTCTACGACCAAACTACATTATCAACAGAAAATGTTAATAAGTACTTTGTCGTGCTGGAATACTGAAATGAGGCAGGGCACCATAATTTTGATATCTATGTGGAGTTGCTCTTTAATCGTTAAAAATGTAAATTACTATTATCATCTTGACATGTAAGATCTCATCTGAAGCACCACGTAAAAAAGATCTCGATGTCTGGTTGTCGTGCAATCTAATGCCGAGGCACCATTGCTTTACAGTTTAGAATTAACCCTGTTTTAAAAGCAATATAGAATATTCGATCCAGGGCTGTGCATCATGGCTTTGGAAGTATAATGTGCTTCATGACAACTATTGATGTTGGTCTAATCATACAATTATTCGCCTCTCCAAGAGCGATTTTCCAAACTAAAACTACAATATCTTTCACGACGACTCATACGGGAGTCAACTCATTGTTGGATTCGCGGGTACATGTAATTCGTGCTTGAAATGTTGACCTCAGGATTGAGTCGGAACGCAAACCGAGGGGTGGAAGTGCTCAATGTTCGATCGATACCCGGAAAGCTCGCGCAAACAGCATGATGAACGTTCGAACTCGAAACGTGATTTGGCCTCGAGTGACTTGACCTAATCCACACCCCTAACATTATGTTGGAAAGTATTCACACCCAAAATCATCCGCTCAAACATTTGCTAACAGACGAGGAACTTAAACGAACATGCAAAGATTCTAGGCTTTAACGATCCGGCATTCTCGGTCGCTTAAGCACTCCATTTTTATCAATATTCCCTGAATATAAACGAGATCCTGTAATCCTTAGCAGAAAACCGATGTATATTGAACGCACACTTTGCCAGCTATTTTTGCATGTGAATAATGGAAACCTCGTTATTGAAAGATTAGCTCAAATGACAATTTTTTCATTTCAGATGCGTGGTTTCATGAGGATTGAACTACGGAATCAGAGAAACAAGAACCTGGTCTGCTCTCTCGTGCACGTTTTCGTACCTCATGCAAACAAGAGCGAACTGTGAGGTTGTCACTGATCCGTCGCTGAGGATTTGGTCGGACAGGAACGGTCGATATTCTTCTGCATTAAAACACCGCACTATATGCAATTTCCATATATTTTCCATCTCTCGAAATTCTTTGCACTGCCAATAGATTGATTCGGATTAGATGAAGCCCAACAATCAGAAATCTTGCTTTTACTGTCAACAGTATACGTGAAAATTTTCAAAAAAAGATTAAATCATGATTATCGTTTGTTACCTGATCGGTTAAAATAATTTCCTGGCCAGTATTGAAAGCTATTGTAAATGATGTTAAGAATCATATATATATATATATATATGTATATATATGTATATATATGTATATATATGGCCGGAGAAGCTTTGTGAATGAGCTCTCAATTCCACAAATGCTCTAATGTCCAGTGTTTTATGTAGCCTCTGACAACCAAGTCCAGCTCTTGCTTTGCACGCGTGATCCTGTGTGACCCGGTGGAACAGCTTCTACTAACATGAGAAGGCGAGATGTCGGTTGACTAGCGCCTCAAAACCAGTTTGCTTTACGCGAGTAAAGATCGGAATTCAATGAAGGCTTTCCAGTTAAAGGGAGGAAAACCTTTATCTCAAACCCCCACTGCCTTTTGGCTACTTACAATCAGGAAAAAGGCTTCAGCAGTCTGCTTTTAGGAAAAATCCGGAGCTGGAGTCCCGTTAGGCAGTCGGAAGTTGTCTAAAGGTATCAGTCTAACTGTTTCTTTGGTTCTAGTGGTGTCGTCGAGACTTAATACTTGCTGTATGCGCAACAGTTATTTCTCTCTTCTCACCAATGAAGAAAAATTCCATCGCGATTCTATGGATATCAACACGGGACGCAACAGATACTGGTTAAAATCTATCTCTCGATTGGCGTGGAGCTGATGACATAGGGCCTCTTTCGACGGTAAAACAGATCTTCAGGTCTCATTGGACGGCTACCGCCCACCTCCAACTGGGCAATCCACAGTTAAAAAGATACCATCCTGGCATGGTCTGTTATCCTCATTGGGTGCATGGGGATTAGGAACCAACCGACAATTAGACTGTATTTTTTCGCACCAGCGAAACGAACTGCGAACACACAGAGATCAAAATTGAAACTGGGAACCTGGAAAGTTCGGTCGATGTTCCCAGGATATCTTGACGACCATTCGAATATCAGATGCGTAATAAAACCAGCTGTTATTAGCAATGAGCTAAAAAGGCTGAAGGTCAACGTGGCTGCCCTGAAAGAGACGCAGCTACCAAACACTTGCTTTGCTAAGAGAAAATGATTACACATTTTGGAAAGAAAGTTGCTCTGATGAGCATCGACTATATGTAGTTGGGTTTGCCGTGCGAAACAGCAACTTAAGCAAATAGATTTGAACTCTAAATCTGAAGTGCAGTACTGGTACCATTGCGTTGGGCAATGTTTATGCATTGACGTACCCTGCGATGCATGCTAAAAAAGATTCTTTTTATCATAAACTCACAACACTCATCAAAAAACGTGCCACAAAAAACGGTGTAGCGGTAATGGGTGATTTAAAAGCCAGAGTTGGTGCAGATTACGCGTCTTGGCAAAACTGGTTCGGAAAGTTTGGAATAGGCAGAACCAATGAAATGTACAATGCCTTTCGTAACCATGCACAAAGTTTAGACTTCGAGTCCGAACACTTTCTTTCAAACAAAAACATGGCATAAATTCTCTGGGAAACATCCTCGGCGCAGGCAGTACAATCAGCTTTATCTTATTTTCGTGAATCGCGCTAATATTAAAAGCGTACTCTTACAAAATCTTATCAACGCACTTGCCGAACATCGAACATCTAGATACTTACCCTACTCTTAATGAGCTCAATAGGACAATCGACCGCTTGGCGAATGGGAAGGCCCCTGGTGACGACGGAATTCCATCTCAGCATAATAAATGCTGTGAAACAAGATTAGTACAGCCTCTGCACCTTTTGCTACTTCAGTCCTATCAGGAGGAGTGTGTCCCAGAAAAGATGAGAGACACAAAGATCATTACGTTATTAAATAATAAAGGTGATCGTGGTGACTGCAACAAATGCCGATGAAGCTATTTTCCAAATGTTGTGGGCAAATTGTTTGCTAAAGTTTTACAGATGTTGCTACAAGTGTTAGCTTACATAGTTTGCTCATAATCTCAATAAAAGTGTCGGAAATATCGTATGCCATTATATGCTGTTTCATTTATTTAAGGAACGCATTCGACTACTTCAGCAGAGAGGGTCTTTTCAAAATGCTTGATTTCATAGGCTGCCCCTCACGACTTCTCAAGCTCGATTTTCGTTCCACTCTGGCATGAAGGGCTCAGTCCACTTTGACGGTTTCTGTTCAGAAGCCTTTGGCACTTGCCATGGCGTCAAAACATGAATATGTTCTTGCTCCTGCGTTGTTCAGTATTTTCTTTATTATATTTCTGAATCACGCTTTCAGGAAGAGAACATAAGGCATTTACCAACATACGCGGAGTAATGGCAAGCTTTTCATCTTGAACTAGTTGAGAGCATTAACAAAAGTACGGGATGTGATAATCCGTAACAGGCAGTTGGCCGACGGTACAGCCATTATTGCTCACTCCCAAGAACACCTCCAGAAGGCAATAGAGTGTTTTTCAGCATGCAAAAACTTTGGACTAACAGTCATCTTGGCAGAGCAGCTGTCATTTTGTCGCTATTGATCTTTCGTGTTTGAGGTAACAGCAAGTTAAATGTAAAAACCAATATGATGGTTTACAAAGCGTGCGTACTAAATGCTTTACTGTACGTCATTGAAACCTGGACAACCCACGCAAGACACAAACAAAAGTTGAATGTTTTCTATCTATGAAGCATACGTCCTATCGTGAACATATTGTGGATGGACAAAGTGAATAATGCTGAAGTGCTTTCAAAAGCTGGTCTACATAGCATGTTCACCCTACTATGTGGCTTGGCCACGTCTACGGAATGGAAAATGGTCAT
>JACCGJ010005712.1:0-14621 GCA_013407085.1 Atriophallophorus winterbourni
CTGTAGCAACTTGTAATTTCACTTTCTTTTAAATTGTACTTCCATTTCCATCAATGTTTGTTTTAATCAAACATTATTCCAGAATATACTTTTTCCGCGCGCGTTCCTCTTCTGCTTGATTTTCGTGGTGCTGCGTTATTGTGTGTTTGCGAATCACGACGGTTAACAGCAACATTGACTTTCGTCGCATTTTTCAGCTTCGCCAATTCTAACTGCTGATCAACGCGATACATCGGAGTTTGGAGCTGGAATATTTTTGTGTGTGGATATTTGCACTGGACATTGAATTTTCACTTTTCGTGAGTTCGTTCCTTGTCTATTTTTCACTATAACATTTTTCGTGTTATATTTTTGCACTTATCCACTACACATCTTTCTCTATATGATTGATTCGAGCTATATCCGGTTATTGATTTGGTAAAAGTACGTTGTACTTTTTCCAAAATGATGGTATCGGTTTTATTTATACTGCTATATATTATATTACAGTAATCAAATAGGGGTATGGTGAAAAGTTTATAAAGTTCTAACTTACAGTGTGGAAGAGTGAAGAACTTATGAATCACATTAACACTCTGTTTTGCTTTTGAGATCACGTGATGTATATGTTCGTTGAATGTAAGCGATGCTGAATATTTGAATCCGAGATCACGTGTACAATCGATAATTTGAATAGGATTACCATTAAGAAGGATTGAGTTATCAGGAATTGTACATCTAAAAGGCATGAACTTAGATTTTTCTACAGAAAATGAGAGACCATTAATTTGACCCCATTTGGATAATGCATCCAAATCTTTGTTCAGTCTGGCAATGTAAGTTTGTGTTTCAGAAGATGGGAAGGAAATTACTACTTTCATGTCATCTGCGAACAAGAATAGTTTACTATGAGAGACGACTGTATGTACATCATTTATGTATAGGAGAAAAAGTAATGGACCTGAAACACTGCCTTGTATCACGCCACTTGGAATCGGCAAGGTGCGCGATCTGTGACCATTAACCTTAACACAGTATGAGCGATCTGCAAGAAAAGAAGTGAGCCAAGAATGAAGATTGCCACCTTTCTTTACATTTTTTTCAAATAATCTCGATAAGAAAGCTGTATGGTATATTGGTCAATAGTTAGTAACAAAGTGTTTCGAACCAGATTTGTATCTGGGTTTAATAACTGAGTGTTTCCATTCTGCCGGAAAGGGACCAGATTCGATAGATGCGTTGAATAGGTTAATTAAGAGAAGTTAAAAGTCTTTACCACCCATTTTGCTTATAGCTAGAGGTATGCCTGCTGTGTCAGGTTTAAGATTGACAGTTGATTGCTAACATAATTTACTTATGTCACTCAGGTTCATACTCAAAGTATTTAGTGTATTCGGCGAAGGAAGATGACTGGTTGTGTAAACGTAGTTTGAATTGTTGTAGGTAGAGTTGAGGTACAGAAGGAATTCTTCACAGATAGCATCAGGCGTACTAATAATTGTTTCAACTGCGGATGAATTACAATATTTGAAAATGAAATCTATAATGCTGGGTGAGTTGGATGATCTTAACTTGGAAAGTTAACTTAGTGATTTCGGCTTATCCTTACTTATAAGAGCTTTGTTTTCGTCGCCTCTATGCGTGTTATGTAAAGCATATCTGTGACTTCTTGATAGTTCATAAGAACGAAGAAGGGCAAAGATGTCATGTGTTTTTACAGCAACAGAATGTAGTTTCATCATTTTCTTTTTTATTTTCTGAGCTTTTGTTAATTTTGTGTGGTTATATATGATGTGAACTTTTATGATGTCTTCATAAGTAACCCTTTTAATTGTGAATGAAATGTTGAAGAGACTGTTGTGAAATCACTAGAGAGGAAGAATCGGCTCCAGTCTTTAGTTCTAATGAATTCTGACAGTAGATACCAGTCATTGTAGTTGTAGGTATGCTTATTATCAGATGGCTGCAAAGAATTGACAGAAGCTGTGGCGTATAATATTTCGAATGATAATATTCTATGGTCACTGTTAAGGAAAGATGGAATTACCTTCAGGTTAGCTGGAATAAGGTTCAGAGTGAAGACTAGGTCTAAGATATTGTCATTTCTTGTAGGTTGGTCAATAAATTGCTTATATCCTAGTAAGTCAATCGTTCTAGTGAAAGGTGTATAGCAGCTGTGATGTGCAGGATCATGCCAGTTTAATTTTGGCATGTTGAAGTCACCAGCAATAAGCTTATATTTCGTGTCGTGTAGAGATGCTTCTATAAACGCATTAATTAAAGAATCCATTTTAGAGGTGGTTGAAGACGGTGGATAATAAATACAACCTATTAAGAGATCTAAGGATGGTAATACAATCCATGTTGAGTCTTCTAGTTCTGTCAAACTAGGTGAAGTAAAGGTATCAGCTTTAAATTTGGAATGAACATAGATAAGAGTACCACCTCCCCGTTTCGAACTTCGGTTATTCCTGAATATCTGGTAATTAGGTACTATAAGTGTTGAGTCAGGCTGGTCATCTCGGGTCCACGTTTCAGTTATAAGAATAATGTCTACTATGTTCGTAATGAGAAAAGATTTAAGCATTTGAATTTTAGGGGTAATTGATCGGGCATTAATAAGTAGAATACTAACATAAGAAGGAGCGGAATTAGAAGGAGTGGAAGTAAGTTGAGACAAAAATTTAGAGCAATTATTTAATTTATTATTTTTGGAAAAAAATTGACATGATCATAAAAAGGCGTGTATGGTACGTATTGAGATGTGTAACGATTATAAAATGGAAGATTTTGAGTCATATAATTAGAGGAGTAGAATGGTTGAGCATAATTACCAGGGGAGTAAGGGGAGGGTCTGTGAAGCAAAGTGTAGTCAATGGGAGACTGATTATACTGTTTAGGGGGGAATGGTGGTTGAATACGGTAACTGGTATAATGTGCGTGCCTATCATTATTCACCAACGACATTTGTTGGTTTAGGGGCTTCTTGAATGCCGTGTTTCTAAATGAACCAGGATTTGGGAGAAGAGGTCGTGTCTGTCTAAAAGTAGGTAAGGGAAGTGAACGCTTAGTGGGTGGCGGTGTTTGTGAACTATGTCGTTTGCCGGTGATAAATCTTGGCTTCTTAAAGGTGTAGTAACTACAGGTAAATCACACTGCATACACTCAGATGAATCAGAAGAAGACTGAGTTGTGGGAATAATTGTAATTTTGCGTTTCTTATGACCGAAACGCCTCTGCATAGGGGTGAGGTCTGGCTTTATAGTAACGTTAGAAAATCTGGGAATGGATTTCAAAATATCTCTATTCTCTAATATATAGGAAACGAAACATTTATCAGTGAATTTTACAAGTATTGGAGTTCGTTGTTTCAGGCTGTTTTTGCGTAAACGAACAAAATCAGCACATTCTACCGGAATACCGTATGAATTGAGAAAACACCTTTTCGAGTCATTTAAAGGAAAATTATCAGCTACATTAAATAAAATTATATTCTTAGAACGAGTTTCTCTTTGAGTAATTTCAGTACAAAGAGTTTCAACAAATTTGTTGGTTTGTATAAGAATATCATTATCAATAATGGAATTAATCTTCATGAGAGATAAAAAAGGTTTAAGAGAATCAAATAATGTCTGAGAAGTTGTTATTTCGTTACATAGACTCAATATTTCAGATTCTAATTTTTTCAATTTATTTAAGATTAAAGAGGTGTCATTATCTAACCTTACGGTACAATTTCTTGTTTGAGGAATTTTACGAATTTTAATGCGGCGTGAGATTGATGTTTTAGAATGCATATTATATCGAATATCGTGAAACGTAAACTTTAACTTTAGGAAATTATCACAAGTTATCCGTTCCGGTATGTAGCGTATAGAGGAAAAAGTAATATGGAAATGTAATTGGGATCACGTACCGTATTCAAGCGCGCGTCTTTCCTGTGAGATTATATCGCATCAGCAACTTAACGTGGTGGATTCACTTTGGTGTCGCATGCAACTTGAAAATAAGGACTGTGCCCTCGTTGCGATAATCTATCGTCCTCTGAATACTCAACATTCGATGGATGGTGTCCTTATGGCTTTCGTTCGCTTCGCCCTATCACTACCTCACACTCATGTCTTACTGATGGGGGATTTCAACTCTCCCGAGCTCTTCAGCGAACTTATCCCAAATACGTTTGCCGCGGATTTGGATGATCTTATCAGCAGCCATCCTTTGTATAATCATGTGAAGGTTGCTACACGTTTCCGAAGTAGCGACTGTCCATCTTTGCTCGATCTGGTGCTGACTAACGAAGAGCTGATGGTAGAAGAAATACATTATGAACCACCCTTAGGGAAGAGTGACCACGTCGTCCTGAAATTCATTTTCGTTTCTTAAGCTGAATTCCTCAACGAGGAGGTAACTCTTGTCCGAACCGTCACAGACTACAAGGCTTTTCAAGAAATCATTGCAGCCAGCAATTTTGACTTTCTGCTAAATGACGATCCTGAGCTTGCCTATTCCAGATTTGTCTCTCAGTGGCACCTTCTATTGCAACAATCATCGACTTCGGCCGAACACAAAAGACGTATCCCGCAGACTTTCATTCGTAGTAGAACTCGCAAGTGGATTAAGTGCAGAAACACCGCATGACATGTGTTCCGATCGGGAGAGTAGGTGCAAAATTGGGAAATATATCGTCAATTACGCAACCACTGCACGCCACTAGTGCGTCAAGTCAGGCTGGACTACCAGAACAAGTTGACGGCACGATTTCTAGACAACAGAAAAATACTTTACCGTTTTATAAACGATAAAAGAAAGGTGAAAACTGGTATCCCGCCTCTGAAAACTGAAAGTGGTTCTGCGTCGACTTTTTTAGAAGCTGCGAACACACTAAAGGATCACTGCATGCCGTTTTTCCAGAATTGTTCACCATCGTCATTAAATATAATCACAACACCACCCAGACTCTCCACCATCATATTCTCCGCTGAGAGCATACACAAAAAGATTATGCAGCTCCGGGACAACTCATCTCCGGGAATAGACCAGATAACGCCGAAATCATTGCGTGCGGTCGCTGCACATATTTGTGAGCCACTTGCTGTCTACTTTCAACGCTTGTTTGATACCTCGCGTGTTCCCGAATTTCGGAAACAGGGTATTATTACCCCAATCTATAAAGGAGGAAACCGCAGCGACCCCGCGAATTACCGTCCAGTCATCTTGCTCCCCGTGCTTTCTAAAGTCATGGAATCGATCGTGTCCGACGAGTTGATGACTTTTATGGAGAACGAAAACGCTGTCGCTGTCGAACAACATGGGTTTCGTCGCGGACACTCCTGTACGACAAACCTGCTTTTGGCCCGGGACAGCTGGACCAAAGCTGTCGACGCAGGCTACGGTGTTGATGTAATTTACCTGGATTTCTCCAAAGCTTTTGATAGCGTAAACCACGCTATTTTAATACAAAAGCTTGCTCTTCTTGGAATCGGTAACCCACTTTTGTCTTGGATAGCCGAATTTCTCCGCGCCAGAACACTCCACGTTCGCGTCAGACAATCACTTTCTGATTGTTTTTCAATAAAATGTGGTTTACCCCAAGGTTCTGTACTCGGCCCGTGCTTGTTCTTGATGTTCATCAACGACATTGGTGCATGTGTGAACTCACCGTTTTTAATGTTCGCAGATGACCTCAAACTCTGGCGAATCCTCTCTTCCCCAAATGACTGTGACGAATTGCAGATGGACCTCAACTCACTTAATAGTTGGGCAATTATGAACCAGCTACCTTTCAATCCACGAAAATGCTGATCTCTCCGCATTCGCCACCCCGGTGAACCTAGGTATCAACTAGGGGGCACCGAAATTTCGGTAAGTATGCAAGAGAAGGACCTCGGTATACTGGTTCAAAGTGACCTCGGGTGCTCTGCTCACTGTTCATACGCTTACCTAGTCGCGAATCGAAACGTAGGCCTTCTAAAACGAGTCTTTGGTTCTTTCGACCGCAGCCTTTCCCCCTCACTTCTTCACGCGTACGTCAGACCTCACCTAGAGTACGCCGTGTCCGTCTGGTCCCCGTGGTTAAAGCGCGATATTCACGTCCTGGAACAAGCTCAACCGAGATTTACCAAAATCGTCAAAGGGCTTAGTTCGATGAACTATGAAGATCGCCTGAAGGCACTTAATTTGTTCCCCATGAGTTACCGCCGCATCCGAGGGGATCTGATTTTGGTTTTCCTGATTCTCAAGAATGCCAAACACCCGTGCTTCAGACTGCTTTCGATGGCCCCTAGTTCCGGAACCCGGGGACATGTCTTAAAGCTTGCCCATCTACCAAGTCGGTTAAACTGCCGAAAGTTCTTTTTCTCAGTCCGCACTCCTTCTGCCTGGAATGATTTACGGTCTTTCATTGTAACCTCTCCTTCCCTTGCTATTTTTAAAGAACGCCTTGTCTCTTACCTATATCTTTCTCAGAAAATTTGAATTTAACTTCGCACATTTCTTTTTGTTCCCGATGCTGCACCCATTTTCTCTTTTCCAGACCTACATACGAATTGACGCCAATCCATCCTCCCCTGTATTGACTACCCTGTGCTTCCTCTGACCCCACCATTTACGGAACTTTGGTAACCGAAACCCAATTTAATGGACTCCACCCGACCCCTTGTGCTGACTATCGTGTGGTTCTATTTTAAGCTCTTAGCTTTTTGTACCAAAATATACTATTTGACTAGTGGAGACTATTGATACACAATTCTTGATAATGCTTTTTTACGCTTATATTCTTTGTAAAACTGCAACATATCTTTCCCTCTTTCCGCAGCGTTTTCCGTCCAAGCAAATATGGATCACATTTCCCTTCGACCACTTTGCTGAACTGCTGAAACTTCTTCAGACCCAATGTGCTAACTATCCTGTGGTTATTCCATTAAGCTTGTAGCTTTTTTTCCACAATACACTATTGACTATTGAGTAAGATTTACTGTGAATGTGCCCAGGCAAGGTTATAAAAATTGGCTATATGCCAGAGGTGATGTTTGATAACGGTCGACAGAAAGTAAAAAGTAATGGAAAAAAACCATTAGAGATAACAAAACAACGCAATGTCGAGATGAAACGTGGTGAAGACTTTGACTTGGTATCAGTATCAGCATCACATGGCGATAGTCAAACAAGTCGAAACGAGTGCCCAGATTCTTTCGGAGGTGTTTGAAAACGGTTTACTGACACTTGTTGTATTTCACTCATTTTGCTATTTGCAATTGTTAATTATTGTGACCTTGACAAAAAATAGGTTTTGAATCCAACCGGCGCGGTTCGTTCTCTCTCGCTGTTTCTGGGCCGATTGTGTGAGAACTTGTTCGCAACTGTCTGGACTGACTGCAGTGAATGTTTGGACTGTGAGAATCATTAATGCTCACGAATATAACTCCATTTTGCAGCTGGAGCAGTTCTTCAGCAACTCATAGATAATGACTTGCAACCATTATCATTTTTTCTCAAACATTTTCACCGACACAATCGAACTACAGCGCATTCGGCCGAGAACTTCTTGCTATATACCTCGTCATCCGACATTTTCGACATCTGTTAGAGGGTCATACATTTACCGTGCTAACGGATCACAAACCTCTGATATATGCAATTCGATCTCCCCATGACAGACATTCTCCTCGTGAAATCCGAGAACTTGATTTCATCCCACAGTTCACGACAGACATTCGCCACATTTCCGGTACTTCATATGTTGTCGCAGACTGTCTATCTCGCCCAGGAGTAGATGCCACTATTCCGGCCAATGTTAGCCTAGAAACCGTTGCAGTAGAGCAACGTCGTGCAGATTTTTCGTCTGGAGCTGATTCTTTCCATTCTATTAAACTGATACCCATGCCTTTGCCTTTCTCAGAAAAACCATCTTGTGTGACATTTTCAATCATACCATACGTCCATTTATCCCCTTTTCTCTTCGCAAAGCCATTTTCGATCATTTGCACTCGATTTCTCACCCTGGAATTCGTACAACTACTGCGTTGATTCCGTCACGTTTTGTTTGGCTTGGCATGGATCAGGATATTCGCCAGTGGGCAAGATCCTGCATTCAATGATAACGTAATAAAGTTCATCGACATACAACTACTAGTCCCGGACAGTTTCCCAACCCCGAAGCTCGTTTTTCGCATGTTCACCTAGACTTAGTTGGTCATCTTCCCTCTTCAAACAACTTCACCTACATTTTGATTGCTGTTGACCGGTATACCCGATGGCCAATCGCCGTTCCTATTTCTGATATTTCTTCAGAGTCTGTTGCTCGTGCTTTCATTCAGCATTGGGTAGCAAACTTCGGTGCACCTGCTATCGTTGCCACTGATCGTGGAGCTCAATTTCAATCTTCTCTATTTCCTGATCTTTCAGCATTCCTTGGTTGCCAACATATTCGCACTACGGCATATCACGCATCTGCTAACGGTTTAGTTGAACGATTCCATCGACAATTGAAAGCCGCTTTAGCCGGCCAAGTTGACTCGAGAAAGTGGGATTACGTAAATGCATTATAGAAGATTTGACATTTTCTCCCGCAGAATTGGTCTACGGTTGATCCGTATCATTGCTTGGTGATTTCGTCAGTCATCTTAAACATTTTCCACCCGTTTCTGACCTCATTTCCCGGTTACGCAATTTTGTTTCTCGTTTACGATACCAGCCTCCTCGTCCTTCCACGCCTTCAATCTATAAACACCCAGAGTCAGATACGTGCGACTTCGTCTTTGTGCGTCGTGATACCATAAGCAAATCATTGGAACCACATTATCATGGTCCACATCAAGTCATCTCACGCCACGACAAACATTTGGTGTTAGACATCAACGGTCGCCGTGATACCGTCTCAGTTGATCGATTGAAGCCTTCCTTTGTTGAACAATCTTTCCACGTTTTTCCCCAGCCAACAACATCCGCATCACACTCCGGCAGCTTTCAACTGAATTCAAAGCCCGTCCCCACACTCGATGCTACATTACCCGTTAAGCCTGTTCCCATGGTTGTGAGTCGCAGTGGTAGGCGCGTCAGGTTCCCACAGCATCTGAATGACTATGAGTGTGAGTGATATTTCGAGCCTATTGTACGCTCTGGGAGGGAAGTGTTGTTGTATTTCACTTATTTTTCTATTTGCAATTGTTAATTATTGTGACCTTGACAAAAATAGGTTTTGAATCCAACCGGCACGGTTCGTTCTCTCTCGCTGTTTCTGAGCCGACTGTGTGAGAAATTGTTTGCAACTGTCTGGACTGACTGCAGTGAATGTTTGGACTGTGAGAATCGTTAACGCTCACGGAGTAGCGAGCTTGCTACTTGCTACCTGAACTGAACTTCCATCCTAACGGATTTAATCAAGTCAATTCCTGCATTACTGTTCGTACTCGGAATCTTCGACATCATGAAGAATCAGTAACGATTTCCTTGCTCAAATCATTTCCGCTTTCGGTGAGTTATTTTGAATTTTCTATGTGTATATCTTCATACAACATTGAAGCTATTATTTTTGTAATCTCTGATAGATTTTCGTAAGCCCATACCACTACACGCTTAATCCTCAGACATTTAATCCCCAGTCTCTTAACCCTCAGTTTGATAACTTCTGAAGAATGCAGAATAAGTTCAAATGAATTTATTAATTATTTATTTATCAAACACGGCGTCCTTTGGGAGGGACGGGAGAGTGCATTTAGGGTCTTTCCTTCTTATGCTGTTTTGATACCTGTTGAGTGTCCGCGAAATAGCACTTTTTGATTTAATACCATCAGAGTGCATAATGACAGACCGAATGTGACCGAAGTCCATGAGGCAGAGGGTGTTGCATTCAGTTCATTTCAGTTGACACAAAACTGTAAATGGCTGATAAGCCAATCAAGCGTCCAGAATTTCTGTTGATGGAAAGCTTCAAAGGAGCGCCCACCATTGCCAAAGTTGGTTTATTCTTCAATGGTATCCTCGTCGTATGCGATGATACGTCCGGTGTTTTTCAGGCTGTCATTCAATCCTAAAATGTGTAGCTGCCACTGAGAAAAACGTGAAGGGTTTCTCTTCACCAAGCCGGTGATATTCTAACATTTTACCTTCATTATAGCCACCGCATTCTTCGCCAAAACGTTTTCTTTGTTGCCCTCGTGGGTGTGAAGTGCGGAATTACGTACGATATCATCATTAGATGTAACTAATCTCGCTCTACACTTGTGTTACAGACTTACGAAATCTCCTATTAATATTGCCATTATTTGGTTATTTCTGGAACCAAAACTCGTTTCCTATGTAAATTAATGTCCTTAAACCATTTGCTACTTGTACCATATTCAAGAGTCATTGCTAAAATTTAAATATTTCATCTTAAATATCTTACCTGGGGATTAAGCAACCAGATATCATTGAAAACACCCGCCACTGCCAGGATAGATTCAATAGTCAATAGTCAATAGTGTATTGTGAAAATAAAATCTACAAGCTTAATAGAATAACCACAGGATAGTTAACACATTGGGTAAGAAAAAATGTCCACATTCCGAAAAGGAAAAACTTAATTCATATTGATTGGGAAGTAAACGCTCTGGAGAGAGAAAAATGGTACAGTGTCACAGAGATCATAATAACAAAAAGTATGATTAAATATTGTGCAATGCGTCATAGAAATGAATGTCAATGCGTTCTCTAAAAATAGTGGGAGATAGGGCAGAAACGACAGAATGGGGCAGGGCATTCCAAGCACGAGTAATCCGAATGGCGAAGAATTGTCTCCGGCAGTCCAGTCTACTATGCTGATGCGCTAGCTTGAGGGGATGACCACGATTTCCAGAGGGCAGTGTCAATTCCAGCATTCGCCTACATGGGTGATTTTCATCCGTCAATATCCGATACGTGAGGATCAGATCGCCTCGGAGTTGACGGTAATCCGTTGGAAACAAGCTCAGTGTTGTTAGACGTTCTTGTTAGCTGGCGAGGCCAAGCCCCTTGACAAGCTTGGTAAAACATCTCTGTGGTTCTTCCAACGCGTGCTGGTCACGCTTCGACCATGGTTTCCAGACGAAAACAGCCAGACGTACGCCCGAAGAAGAAGCGGGAAGAGATTTGAATCGATGGTTCCGAATGCCCGCTTCAAGAGCTCAACGTTTCTATTAGCTACGGTTAAAGCACTTTTACACTGAACAGAACAGCCCAAGTCATGTTGCACGATCATTCCAAGATCCTTTTCTTGCATCGTGATGGTGAGTATCTTGCCACCTAGAACATACCCAGGGTCGCCAGGAAAACGAACACGTAATGCACGACATTTTTCAATGTTGAATGGTAAGCGATTGATTGTTGACCATTCATGCAATGAGTCATGATCGGACAGCAGTTTTGACGTATCGTCAGAATAATTGATGGAGCGCCAGATCATGATTTCATCTGAAAATAGGAGAAACGGTGATTTCGCGTATCCTCTAATGTCATTGATAAACAACAAAAATAGACGCGGGCCAGGAACGGAACCCTGGGGTACTTCACACTGAATTGGGAACGGCTCTGAAAGGGTCTGTTTAACACGCACGCGAAGAGTTCTCGAACGCAGGAATGCAGCTAATTGGGAAAGTAATACTGGTGGTAAACCTAATGACTGCAGCTTCTTCAGCAGTATTACATGGTCAACGCGGTCGAAGGCTTTATAGAAATATAAGTAAATAACAACTACTCCTTTACCTTCATCAGCAGATCTGATCCAGTAATCCCGAGCCAAGAGTAAGTTGGAGGTACATGAGTGTCCTTTACGAAATCCATGTTGCTCTGCAGCGCTAATATTAAAGCCGTCCGCAAAAGCCATGATTTCGTCGGCAACTATTGCTTCCATCACTTTTGACAGCACTGAGAGGAGAGTGACTGGATGGTAATTAGCAGGATCACTGCAATTTCAACCAGTGAAGATTGAAGTGATGATACATTGTAACCGCCAATACGGTCCGGAGAAAACCGAGTTCAACGTCAAGGATTTCAGTCGCGATATAAACACCAATGTGTTTATCCAACGGTTGAGTCACGCGTCCAATCCCACCAAAATATTGACAAGACAATACGTGAGATGAGTACGGTACTATTGAAGCAAAATAATTATACAATAAAAATAGCAAACCTCAATTATTCCGCTTCGTCCTGAATCCAAAAACAACAATATTCAACAGCAACAATGACCACGAGTGATCGCAACTTCAAATAGCGCGCAAACGGCCAAATAAAGATACAAAATATAAGCTCAAGAACGAATAAATTCAAGTAGTTCGGTAAAACAAAAATGGTAAAAGTATACAAAAATACTAGCAGATTTAAACAGTTAGTTCAAATGTTATTTTCAATTTAAATAACAAACAAAAAATATCACGGGAAAAACTATGACACAAAAACTTGATAAGGAACACGGGTGTAGGGTAGGGAACAAATGTCTCCATTTCGATTGATCTTGCTGGACCGAAAGAGGAATTTTCCAGACATCGACGCGGATTCATACACCGCCCACCAAAATTCCTCAAAATCTGAAAAGCAAGTAGAGACACAAACAAGGAACTGCGGGGCTCTCCTCTATTTGGCTACCTGGCCCGTGTACCTGCGCAACCCATGACAGCGGCTCGACGATCAAATGTTTGGTGGTATCTCTGGAGTTGGCAGACCCGCCTCCCACCTATAACATTTGCGTTCAACGTTCGTCTTCGCATGCAACCGGCAGACTGAATGCTTGGTGGTACTTCTGGGGTCAGCAGATCCGAAAACCCGCCTCCCACCTTAAGCACCAGCCCCCGGGCCCGACACCCAGGTACAGTAGAATAAAGCAAGTGACTTTATTTAGTGGCGAGTGACACACGCCACGTCGCATCACCATCAATGGACACCTGTGGCTTTTTATAGGGAAAATGTTTGCTAGACAAAGACCCACCACGTCCTCCGGTTCTGCCAGCGCCCTACAATAAGCTCATGAATGATATCCTACCCAAACGAGCCTTATGTATTGCGTCCTCCAACAGCGACATTTTTCGCCATCTAAACAAGTCTAAATTACAAAATATTGTATCCGAGTTCCCAAACATAAATGGTTCATCAGGTATACAATCGAAAGTTTTACGGGAATCATACGGATTGTCGTGCTGACCATACGTCGCCCCAATTAAAGCTGATTCAGTGTCATGTGAACCAGGCTTACTTTTCATGTGGGCTGATTTGGTGTCAGGTGGGCCAGGCTTAATCTCCATCTGATCCGAATTAGTGTCGGAACATTCAGTCACAAAATCCGACTGAACTAATTCAGTGTCATGTGAACCAGGCCTACTTTTCATGTGGGCTGATTTGGTGTCAGGTGGGCCAGGCTTAATCTCCATCTGATCCGAATTAGTGTCAGAACCTTCAGTCACAAAATCCGACTGAACTAATTCAGTGTCATGTGGGCCAGGCTTAGTCTCCATCTGATCTGAATTAGTGTCAGGAAATTCAGTCACAAAATCCGACTGAGCTAATTCAGTGTCAGTTAACTCAGCTTCCCGAGAACAACCGACAGCACAAACGTCAAGACCCATCAAATTTACATCAATAGAAACTGTTTCTTGGCACTCAACGATGCTACCATGCCTTGCTATGGAATCCTTTTGATGCTCACGATGCGCACGACTTGCCGATGCAGCAATCTTAGCCATTTTAACCTCCTGTTCTGCCTCAAGCACTTCCAGTTTGTGCTTCATAGCGATGGTTTCGTGCGACAGTTTTAGGAGTTCAAGGCGCCTTCTAGCCTTACGAACAAGGATATTTGACTCAATCTTTGAACTCCTTAAGCTACCACGAGAGCCCACAACAGAACAATGAATGCGCTCACCTGCGAGGTCTTCTGTTCCATTATCGACCAACTGTTGGGAAGATTTGTACTTTGCGACAAAACTGCGGGTAACAGGCATATTGACGTCAGCGAATTCGACGTTGAGTACTGTATTTTCTCCAATTGAGACAAATAAGGTCCAAACCGAATTCCAACGTTGAGTACTGTCAATTTGAGTACCGTCCCAATGTTCCAAACGAAGCAAATTGAGTACTGTAACCGCCAATACGGTCCGGGGAAAATCGAGTTCAACTTCAAAGATTTCAGTCGCGATATAAACACCAATGTGTTTATCCAACGGTTGAGTCACGCGTCCAAGCCCACCAAAATATTGACAAGACAATACGTGAGATGAGTACGGTACTATTGAAGCAAAATAATTATACAATGAAAATAGCAAACCTCAATTATTCCGCTTCGTACTGAATCCACAAACAACAATATTCAACAGCAACAATGACCACGAGTGATCGCAACTTCAAATAGCGCGCAAACGGCCAAATAAAGATACAAAATATAAGCTCAAGAACGAATAAATTCAAGTAGTTCGGTAAAACAAAAATGGTAAAAATATACAAAAATACCAGCAGATTTAAACAGTTAGTTTAAATGTTATTTTCAATTGAAATAACAAACAATAAATATCACGGGAAAAACTATGACACAAATAACTTGATAAGGGACACGGGTGTAGGGTAGGGAACAAATGTCTCCATTTCGATTGATCTTGCTAGACCGAAAGAGGAATTTTCTAGACATCGACGCGGATTCATAC
>JACCGJ010005713.1:0-39588 GCA_013407085.1 Atriophallophorus winterbourni
ATACTGCCACTAAAAGGATGGATAAAGGGAAGCCTGTCGAAGCCCTCTACCTAGACTTCAGCAAGGCTTTTGATTCCGTAAACCACCGCCTCCTAGAGATTAAGCTAGCAGCAAAAGGCATTCGGGGTAGTCTACTTGCTTGGATAAAGGCCTTCCTAACAGGTAGGACATTCCGAGTTAGGGTAGGGTCTACGCTGTCGAATGAAACCGACGTGATCAGTGGTGTACCCCAAGATTCGGTACTTGGTCCTCTTCTATTCCTGATTTCCATCGATGACTTGTCCTCTGAATTGAAGTGTCCATGCTTCATTTTTGCAGATGATGTGAAATTCATTGGATCACCGGACGAAGATACCTTGATGCATGACATTGAACGGGTCATAAACTGGTCACACCAGTGGGACCTCCCACTGAACCTTAATAAGAGCCAACTCTTGTCAGCACTGGTTGATAAGATTTCAGTTCAGGTGTTTTGCAATTCTCTCACTGTTAGCGCCACAAAGCATGTTAAGGATTTAGGAGTTCTAGTTAGGACTGACTTCAAATGGGAGGACTAATGCGCCGCTGCAGCCCAACGTGCTCGCAAAGTACTCTTTCGGCTGAGATCCGTGTTATCCAACAGAAGACCCGATGTATTCCTGCCCCTTTACAAGGCATTAGTTAGGCCGCATTTAGAATATTGTGTCCAGGCGTGCTGCCCTTACTACAAGAAGGATATCGTTCAACTCGAAAGCGTACAGCGTCTCGCAACTCGCATGATTGAGGGTCAGCGAGGGAAACCTTACGCTGCACGCCTGAAGTCCCTAGAACTTTTCTCACTTACGCGCCGTCGTTTGAGAGGTGACTTAATTGAAACCTTTAAGATCTTGAAGGGGTTAAGTGGCGTTATCATGACCGACTTCTTTGCCTTAAGTCCTGAGCTGGGCACCCGGGGCCATTCACTCAAACTTGCTAAGGAGCGATGTAGACTAGACTCCAGGAAAAACTTTTTCAGCCTCAGGGTGGTAAATTCCTGGAACCACCTTCCAGAAGAACTTATATCCTGCAGTTCTGTCGTAAGTTTTAAGCAGGGTTTGGACCGCATCTGGGGTAAGCTTTTTCCTGAATTCTCCCCCTAATTTTTATGCAAGATTAGGTTGTTCACCATTTTTATCGTTGTTTGGTAAGTAAGTAAATGCTGAAGTTCTGTTTGTTTAATACACAACTCTTCTTTAGCTGACCTCTCACCGTACTGGTGGGGAGAAATGTATTCTAATCTCTCCAGCATCATTCATTACGTTGTGTTTCCTAAATACAACACGGATAATCCCTTGGCATCGCGATCGTCGAGGATATCCAAATCACAATAAGAATAAACGCTTTGGCAGTGGTAGTTGCTTCTCTGCAGCTTTCCACCGAAAGAAATTCTGGACGATCAATTGGCTCGTTCGCCACTCACTGTCCTGTGCAACTGAACTGAACTGAACTGAACTGAATTTAATCCGGATAATTTCTTGGCGTCGACAATAAGAAATATTTTCCGGCTGTGGTGGTTTGTTCTCTGCAGCTTTCCACCTAAAGAAATTCTGAACGCACGATTGGCTCCTTAGCTACTAACTGTCATGTGCAACTTAACTGAACTTAACTGAGGCTTTAATTAACGAAAAGCGCGTAACGCCTGACACACCATGCAGCTTTAAACATTAATTTCTCCCACTGGTTACACTTCAGACTATCAAACCCATATTAAAAAAGTAGTTTCCAAAAAACCCCAGGCCATCAAATCGAATTCTTTAGGATAACTTGAGAAAAAACCGTCTCAGTTGAAGATGAACTATTAGATTTTGAACAATCAGTACTAAATCTTTTGAATATGTCATAAATAATAAAATTCCCTTATTTTTGATGAGAATTATCCGTTTAACACTAGTGCTTTTTAAAGCATCATAAGTTTTTTGTCGCACACCAAACATTCTGATCCGTTTAACAAGAGATAACATACCGATTTCTTGTTAGCCTCAAATAAATCCTGTTCAGAACCCTTACATTACTTACAAGATAACCCGAAACAAATACGATTAAACCAGTTCAGTTCAGTTTACACAGGACAGTATGTGGCTAACGAGCCAATCGAGCGTCCAGAATTTCTTTCGGTGGAAAGCTGCAGAGAAGCAACCACCACTGCCAAAGCGTTTTTTCTTTTTTTGATTTGGATATCCTCGACGATCGCGCCGCCAAGGGATAAGCCAATCGAGCGTCCAGAATTTCCGTCTGTGGAAAGCTTCAAAGGAGCGCCCACCACTGCCAAAGTTGGTTCATTTTCCTCTGGTATTCTCGTCGTATGCGAAGGTACGTCCGATGTTTTCCAAGCCGTCCTTTGGTCCCAGAATTTGTAGCTGCGACTGAGAAAAACGGAAAGGGTTTCTCTTCACCAAGCCGGTGAGAGGTAAGCTATGGAAAATTGGTGCGTACATTTAAAACATGACATTTAAAACGAGGCATTATATAACAGGATTATTTTAAATCGTGGTCAAGACCATATAATTCCAAAATGAACAAAAAATGGACAATTCTGACGACGGACAACCTGTATATTCACGGGAAAAAGTCTGGGAAAAGCCCAAGCCACAAGGCATCTAAACCCCTTTTGAATGCACCTATTGATGTGCAAGCTATTAGTTCCTCAGGCAGCTTGTTCCAGAAGCTTACCACTCTTTCACTGAAAAAGTGTTGCCTAAGATTCAGACGGCTGTGGTTTTTCGCGAGCTTCAATGTATGTCCTCTAGTTGAGGGGTTGGTCGCTCGAGAGAACAGGATTTGACAGCCCTCGTCGCCTAAGCCTTTCAGGATTTTGAAAGTTTCTATGAGGTCACCCCGTAGACGCCGACGCCGAAGGGAGAAGGGACCTAAAGAAATTAGACGTTCTTCGTAGGGTTTCCCAAGCATACCTTCAACCATTTTGGTAGCCAGTCGTTGGACTCTTTCTAATAGTAATATGTCCTTTTGAAAGAAGGGGCTCCAGGCTTGCACGCAATATTCTAAATGCGGCCTGACAATCGCCGTATATAAAGGGATAAACACTTCCGGTGTTCTACATGTCAGAACGGATTTAGGCCTAAAGAGTTCTTCTATAGCTCGTTGTGCAGCGGTGGCACACTGCGCAGCCCATTTAAAGTCCGCTGTTACGACTTTACCCAAATCCTTAATCCTCTGAATACATTGAAAGTCGATCCTACCGTCAGAACTAATTACTCAATATCAAAGTGCCATGTGCTCAATCGTGAATTGTATATTGTCAACATATTTTCGTACCTGATTGACTTTATTTACATTCACCCCGTTGCAACTTTGACATTTAATATTTTAAATAACGTGAAATTCCGCCACAAAATGACATTGAAAATATATTCATGATTGTGGCTACTCTGATTTGATTTACAAAATAATGGTGATGATCGACTGTGCATATTTAGAAGCAAGAGAGAAAAACTACATTTGGGTAATATTACATTGTGATGGTAAACTCACATTCCTCTATAGGTGCGTTCTCGCCGATTTGTGTAGAGAAATGCTTTAATTTTTCCCACTTGCAGCTATGAAATTTTTTAAACAAATATAACTTTCGTGTGCATGTGTTCGCTTCAGAAATATGTTTTTGAAACGATGAAGTCAAATGTGATGTAAATCTGCACTATAATTTTTACGGCAATTTATTGATATGAACTAATAATATCGTAGGCCATGTTCCAAGGTTAAAACAATTTCAAATCTCAATCTTTGTCCGCGTGAGGCCGACATTTATCTATCTTTTAAAGGCACAATTAATTTCTAAATACATTTTAATTTTCTATCAGTGACAATTATTCAAGTTTGTGTCAAATACGTCTTTTATGTTACGAGATTTGCCAGTCCTGATATCACGTAAGGTTCGCTTCCTTGGTCCCTTCCTCGTTAAAGCGTTTGCTCATGGGTTGCTCACCGTGATTCAATCGAAGTGTTTGCAGTTTGCATACGGTTTTAAACTTTGATCTTCAATATCTTTGCTGGACTAGTAGAATGGCCTGCAACAAGTTATTAACAAAAAGGTGGCTTGTTATAATGAGTGGTTTCTCATGATTCTTCTTCTTCTTCTGAATAAACGGCAGGAGGACTACAGTCCGTGAAAGCCGCTTCACCTCCCGGGTCTCTGCTATCTCAGCGTAGATTCCTCACGAGGAGTTACTGAGCTGGAAGAGTAGGCGAATCGCGCAGGATTGCGGGAAGTTCACCGTCCAATATGCGTTTAAACTGCTCTTCGGTGACTGCCCCGATTGCATCAGCGGAGAGTGCATTCCAAATATTGACCACTCTGGTCGACAGAGTAAACGATGGCTTCAGGTGTTCCGTTCGGCGCTTCTGCAAATTCAGCGAATGACCTCTAGTTCTGGAGTCCGTGGATACCGAAAAGAATTGTTGAAGTTCCGTTCCGTAATATCCAAGCAGGATTCTCCGCGTGACCAGCAAATCATATCGCATTCTTCGATATTCCAGTGGGAAAAGTTTGAGTTCCCGCAATCTGTCGTCATAGGGAATATGAAACATACCCCTCACGCACTTGGTAGCCCTCCTTTGGACTTTCTCCAGTCGATCCTTCTCCCCTTTAGTTAACGGATAGTTCACCGGAAGCCCAAATTCTAATATTGGTCTGACGTAAGAGCTATGCAGAACTTGAAAAACATTGGGATTTATGTGGATCGGCTCTTGGTATTTTTTGGTTGGTCATGTTGCTCTAGTATATATTCACTATATGTTAATGAGCGTTATCATTAATAATTTGTCTTACATTTAACTGTACAAGTTTGTGGCCCACTCGAAGTAACAATCTTCATTTTTCTTATTGTTTTTTGCCAAACATTGTTTATGCCTAATCCACATTTAATGTTGGTGCTTATATTTTAGGATTCAAAAATTCATTTTGAACCGATTTCCTCAAGTTTCGCGCTTGCTATGAGCGCGGTGACAATTTCTGCTGGGGTTTGGTATTGGTTGACAAAGAAAACAAAAACTGGTGCCTATGAATACGATCAATATCTACACAATCAATCCTACTTGATTGAAAATTCAGTGGGTTTCCTTATTACTCACTTTTTTGTTAACTAGGTCGACATTCATCGTTCACACCCGGATCCTGGAACGTTTCCTGACTATTGTGATGTCAGTACAGTTAGTGATATTTTTGAGCATGGACTGAAAATTGCAGGTTAGTTCCTTCCTGCTTTATAGTCTTTGCCGGGACAGATGAACTCATTAAGCTCAGCTCATTGGTTTATCCACAAGAGTCAATTTTACAATAAGTTGACTCAAATAACATATAATAATCACTACCTAATGTATGATCTGAACGTTGCATCCTTGCCGAAACTGCCCACAGTATTACAACTTTGCAACATTTCTTTTATTTTGAAGTATTTGTTGTTATACTATTGATGAGATATATCTTCCGTAATCATTCGCCTCGCTCAGATGTAGAAAAGGAATCCTTTGCTGTGCAAAATATGTTGCATAGAGAATGGGCTTGACAGACTGTCAATTGTAAGTTGAGTAGTTGGTTCAGACGATGGAGACACAATGGTTAAAGATTGTTCAATGTACACCGGCTTTAGTCGATCAATGCCGATCGAATCACTCATTCCGTTGTATTCGAGAATATAATACCTCGGCTTACGTTGCGGGACTTTGTATGGACCGGTATACGAGCTTGCAAAGGTTTATTGACGTTATCGACGCGGACGAAAATATGAGTGCATGTGTGTAGATCACGGTATATATGCTCGGGTAAAGCGTTTGGGCTTGTGGGTATAGCTCGAAGGGATTTAAATTGTTGTTTCGACCGGTTAACATATTATACTTGGTCAATTTCGCCTGTAGTGCGATCATCGACGAACATTTTACCGGGAAGTCTGATAGTAAAACCAAAAACATGCTCAGTGGGATAACAACCTATGTCTTCTTTTGCTGTATCACGAATGCGGAGAAGTATGATCGGTAATCGTTCAAACCATTGTGTGTTGGACGAGGAAGCAGCGATTGCTGCTTTTACTGGCGATGAAATGTTCAACCATACCATTGACAGCGGAATAATAAACCGTAGCGAATGTGATGGTATGCAATTGCACCTTAACAACCTGCACACAGTTTCCTTGCCTGTTTTGATTCAAAAGTTTCTCAATTGTCGATAACATTTCTGTTATGCTTATTGTGCTTGACATTGTTTTCTTACCTTCATTTTCACTTAAACGATGCAGTAGGAGGGAAAACAAGCAGTTCTGTTTGCTGCAATTAGTTACTTTCGTGCATTCTTGATAAATGAAAATCAACTCTTATGACTGCTACAAAATCGAATCAGGTTAAACCGCCACCCAGAACCTTTAAAATGTTATCTGGTGCAGAATCAGATCAATCAATGACTTTCAGCATTTGTGTTGAATAAATTTTCATAAGCTTTCGGTTGCAGTGAATAATTTCACACCAATTGCTGCGACCGAAAACCATATAGCTTTACGGCCGTCATTATTTTTCTGTCTACGACTATGCAACTTGCTAGTATTTCAATGCGCATACAACTTACCGGAATAAACGTAGTCTTGGTTTGACTACTGCTCTGTAAATTCATAATTTGCATTGTTTTTTAATTGCTTCCTACCGCAAATCCGTATTATGGAAGCCCGTAATCTATCGTTCCAGCCAGTTTGATAATATCTTGTAAGATGTAGCTTACTTGAATTTGTTGCCTAGTCTGGCAACTAAACGTCCGATGCAAACTCAACAAGCTCGGAGAACAAATTCAAGTAATCTACAACAACGACCCGAGCTACAAATATTCCAAACAATACTAACATCTTGTAAGATCTCCGATGTATCATTCGTATCCTTTCTGTTGCCGTCCGCAGTTTTAGATATTCAGATTTGTCGGCTGTGTGATGAGTATACACTATTTCGATACTATCAGTCAGGCAGCTTTATACCAGTGACTGTTATAAGTGAGTGGTGATTTTCAATTATGCGATTAATTTATCAGATCTTTCTCCTCTGTAACCTGTCGAGTTTTAACTTGTTCAAAGTTTCTCAATTCACGATACCGATATGTGAATCCTAGAGCGAACCATTTAAAAACTATAGGCTAAATTATTGTCAGCTTGCCAGACTTAGATAGATATTAGGAGAAATATTGGTCATGAGGCCCTGGAATGTTTTATTTGTAGCTCATTACCGGTTTTAAATTATTTGGCACCTATATTTATTGTATTTTATCGAAGGCTCAACTGCTCTCTGCAGCTTACATGTTAATTTTTTAAAGGATTGTGGTATATTTACCCTACTCCTGTTTGGACATAATAGTTTCAAAAATTCTAATAGACACAAGGGTTATGGTTTCACTTAGCGAGATTGTTAGTTTGTCAAAATCATTTCAGTGACTACGTCGAAACTGTTAAACCTGCTCCAAACTTTTATTATTTATCAGAACACCGTCCGTGTTTCGGGCATCGCAGGTGCACCGAAGAACCTTACCGTTGGATGACCTACGCTGAAGTGAGTGAACTTATTATTGTCCTGCGTTTTTTTATGTACGTTTTACTGCTTCTTTTTAAAACAGACCATTTTCATAGTTTTCTCTCGCTCATAGATACTCTGCCTCTAAACATTTCTTTTGAATTGACCAATATACTGAGCTGCTGATTTTTACTGTGAAATAGTTATTGCGTCTTTTCCTTGAGTTTTCACAAAACTTACACAAATTTTCGCCGGTGTTCCAAAATGTTACTTAGCATTCAGGGAGAGAAATGTATACCAACTTTGCAGAGTTCACATTTTCAAGCTACCATTATTCGATGTTTAAGTCAAGCATGATCTTCAGACGATAAACATTTTGTTTTAGTTTATCGAGAAAAGCTTGCTATAATGTATTGTAGTGAAAGCCACAAGGAAGCTGTCGTGCTGAAGTAGCTCTACTCCAAGAAACTTGATTGAACGCATGTTCCATTCTATTTGTATGCATCTTATCCCAGTTTGTTTGTGGTTACTTTTCTATAGAATCCGTAGCTGTTTAAATGCCACTCTTTCCCGTCTTTTAGTATTCTACTCTTTTCATGGTTGTATAGCGGTTTAGCATTCGCTGCATGCTACCGGTGTAATGCTATCTTTGATGATGATGATGATTGTTTCCGCATCAATATGAGCACCAATGAAATGTAAGCTTGTGTACTCACTCGTTGGCTATTGATTATCGCTTGGAGACCGCACGACCTGCATTTGTCATTCCTTTTTTGGCTCGCACATGTTAACATGCGCTTTATCTGTGATATTTTCTTGGAAACGGCTTTAGCCTGGAAATCTCTTGAACAGTATGTAATGAGATTTTTCTGTTCCGATCGACTCTTCACTACCGGGATGCATAACCTGATGATAATCAATTCAATGGATTCATAGAAAAGACCAAGATATCGCCACATGTACGGCTTTTAATTTCATCCGTAAAAATAAATCCTTATGAAATTAAATCTGGCTACGGTTATGCATTTTCAGCTTTCTGATCATCCGTTATTTCTAGGTCAGCGAAAAGGTCTTGGCAATCTCGCAGGCTTTGTTCTCCATGTGCGAATCCAATGAAACAACAATCGGAATTTCGTCGAAAAACACACCTGAGGCAAGTTTTTACACGATGCCTATTCCTTTTATTTATCAAGTAAATAGCAGACAGTATGTCTCATATAAGACAGTTTTTGCATGTCTGAGCACCGCAAACTATTTTTCTTTCGAATGATTCCTAACTTATTGCATACCCGTCCTCAGCCGAAGCGATGGATTCTATTGCAAGTCGCACGTGCAGTCTGAAAATGTGCGACTTTCGAATCTCGTGCCAATTTGTTATATTCAAGACCATTTCCTGTCACCATTTTCGCTGAGTATCAAACGAGGAACTCGGATAGATCAAATTGCTGTAACTAATTTCTGATATAGTTTTTATAAACACGAGTAATAGAAGCATTTTGTACTTTGAATCATTTGTGACGACAGAAATGTTTCTCAGGGAGGCCCAAAGGCAGTGTTGAAAACGTGGAAGTTTGCGAAGTACTGCTGTGTGGATAAAAAACTGCAAAGATATGTGTTAAGATGTCGTTTTGTTTTCGATAGTCGCGGTCCTGTTATCACTGAAGACGTAACGGAACCATCCGTAGATATAGGAAAACAAGTTGACATACCTTGACTTTGAATAAAAAATCATTGTTTTCCAAACCGAGCTTTGTCTGCTACTTTTTAACAAAGAACTGCGACTCCCAAAATAATCTGTATGCCTCTGGGGCCACGAGTTTCAACCTGTATAACCTGCAGGCTGCAGCAAATGAATACCTTGACAACCAAAGTGGCTATACTTTGACCGGTGCGACCCTAACTATCACTAATCCCTCACATTCAGCGTTCGTTGGTGGTCTTGTTTCCGGCATCTTCGTCATGGATGTTGACAAGTGGAATGGCAAGGAAAGCTTGCCATGTTATCTAGCAGTGAAAGCCGTCAGAAGTTGTGCGATTATCGATCTAATTGTTCAAAAACTTGACTGAAGGATTGTTGAAACCGACATGTATGCACTTCATTTTAATGCGTCTCAGTTTTCTCTTTTCTATTGATTTCAAGTTTCACCCTTGCCCATCTATTTAGAATTCTATCGTGCCACGGTTCTGTGACAGTCAAGTATTCAGTACGTGCGAATGATGATAAATATTAACGACACGGGTTGGTTTCTAAGAATGTTATTTTATAGACTAAGCAAATTCGAGATTAAATGAGTAAAGTGCATAGACCGCTAAAATCGTCCACCCGCAGTGGTCAAACTCGCTAAACAAATCATAGCACACTAACAAAAAACATTTTCGTCCATGCACGTTAGTTTCGGTCCAGCTTCCTGACCGCACTTCTTTGATAACTGTCGCTTACATGATTGAGGGATTTCTGACATTTTTATTGATGATGGGTGAAACACAATTCATTGATTATAGAAGTCCTTAAAGTCAGTGTCTGTGTACATGTAAATCTGATTGCACACATTTAACGTCAACATGTCTCCATCGTGTCGAACCAAATCTCTAGTGTACTGTTGCGGTTCCGCTAAGCCATAACCACCCTTTTTGTACCACGGGCCATTTCGCATAACCTTATGACTTTAAACTCATAATCCCCTACCAAGTGCACGGATGTGCAATCGTGCAGTACTTTGTGCTGTGCGGCTAACACCGTGCTAATTTGATTGGCCAGAGGTAGTGAGCTGCATGCTGAAACAGGCTGGAGTCTCACTACTATTTTATGTTGCTTTTTCTTCCTCATATCTGTCTAGGCCTGGGCAACCTGACAGTATCTTAGCCCACGTGCAGTCTCTGGCTGTGCGGCACTTTGCCTGGATCAGGCTTGTGCTTTCATTCATTCATTCATTCATCCCCTACCAAATCTTTTTGATACAAACAACAAGGTGCTAGGAATTGGGTCAAGTGTGACTGCTGACCTTGAACTTATCGATTTATCAATGAGCTCATTCAACTATCTCATCACGTACACGGACGGATAAATATCCACTGTGATCATTCTCACGATTCAGCGATGTGAAATGGATAGCATAAAAAGAAACAGTTATACCGCTGAGTTCTCTCAATCAGTCCATCGGTTTTACGCACTTTTAGCTTGAATATCACCTTCATATAAGGCGAACCTTCGAATTCAGTCTTCATTTTTGTAATTATCTTTTCGTGTTTAATCGTTATCTCAACTTAGCAGACCTCATGGCTAAGTGCATGTTGAAGCCACGGTTTCTAGTATTGCATGTTAAGTGCATAAATCATCAATAAATCGATCAGAGTTTATTGGTTGTGTTTCAGCAAATACAGTCGTGCCGGTTGTCTTAATGATCTGATTGTTCAAAATCCTAGAGCAAACAAACAGTTAGCGTTCCAGAAATTGATTCATTATACTTCACCTTTACATATGTCTCGTAAATCCCAGCCACGATTAAGCTCAGTTCTAACATTGAACACCCAAAGTTTAATCCGTTTATATTCGAAGTCATCATGGTTTCACGCTCCGCTGCTTTTAGATTGACTAAACAGTCTATTTCCGGAGTGGCGATCTCTCCCGCATCGATTGGCAGTAATCAGTCGATCGGTGTCAGTTGCACGCCGGCGGCGTGATCTGCGTTCAGCAGCCATGAGCTGTATCTGCTCCTCCCCAGCTTGCAGACGTCGCTTGAAACAGTACCTCCAAAGTGAACGGTGAAGATCAAGTTCCTCCAAACTCGTAGGGTCAATGTCGAAAGATTTCATATCTCTTTTGCAAACGTCTTTTTATTAAAATTGCGGTCTGTCGAAAGGTGGACTTCCTGATTTCAACTCACCATCGAGTAGATCTTTCGGCATGCGACCATTTTCCATTCTGTACGCACGACCCAGCCAGCGTAAGGGGCGCTGTCGTAATAAGATAAACATGCTCTGTATACCAGCTCTTGAAAGCACTTCAGCATTTGTTACTGTGACCATCCACGACGTGTTCAAGATACAGCGGAAATGGTAAGCATTCAGCTTCCGTTCGTGTCTTGAATGGTTCCGGGGATAACTGCCGTACAGTAAACCACTTAGTACGCATTCGCTGTACACCATCTTCTTTCTCTTCACAGTCAACTTGTGTTACCCCAGACATAAGAGTTCACGCGGAACAAGATGGCAGCTGCGATGCCAATTCGATTCCCAGTTTTCAAAGGCTGAATCTGGTGGACTTGTTTTGTTGAGCTCTGTTTTAAAAGCTTGTTCAAATCACACAGCGAGTTTAGGTTCGTACATACGACGGATGTCGATCCTTGAATTACATGTCCATTTGGCGCAGTGAAATCTAGTCTGATGAGGCTTCCGTTTTGCATTGAATGGTCAGTGTTACAGTCTGTGCTTTGATTTGCTGATGCCAAGGCTTAGACCGAGCATGTTTCCACGAGACTTTGTTTGAAAGAATCTGTTAATGACACAGATTCTGAACTTTGTGCACAGTTCTAACAGGTGTTGTTCATTATCGTTTGATCTACCAACTCCAAAATTTCCTAGACAGTTTGGCCAAGACTCGTGATCTGCGCCAACTCTGGCATTGAAATCACTCAATACCACTACATAAGTTTTATGTGCATGCTTTTGTAGACTGTTGTGAGGTTATGATTAAAAGCGTCTTTTTCAGCAGGTGTCGCAGAAAGCGTCGGCGCATAAACGTTGACCAATGTACCGAAACCAGTACTACATTTCATATTTAGAGTTCAAATCCGTTCGCTCTCGCTGTTGCTTTTAGTAGGCTGTTTCGCACGGCAAACCCAACTCCATGCAGTCGAGGGTCATCAGAACCCCTTCCTTTCCAAAAACGTGAAATCTCTTTCTATAGCCTACCAGTGTTTGATAGCCGCGTCTCTTGCAGGGCAGCCACGTTAACTTTCAGCCTTTTTGACTCATTGTTAATAACCACTGATTTTCTTATGCCTCTGATAATCGAGACGTCGTCATGAAATCCAGGGAACATGGACTGGACGTTCCAGGTTCCCAGTTTCAAAACTGATCTGTGCTTATTAGTAATTCGTTTCGCTGGTGCGGAAAAATACAGTCTGTTTGTCGGTTTATTCCTAATCCCCATGCACCTAATGAGGATAGCAGACCGTGGCGAGACGGCACCTTATTGACTGAGGACTGCCTAGCTTGTGGCGGGTGGTAGCCATCCAATGAGACCTGAAGCTCTCCCCCACTGTCAGAAGCAGCTCCTGGTGATTAGCTCTACACAAGTCGAGCCATAGCTTTTGATCTGCATTGGTGCCTCCCGTGTTATTATCCGCAGAAGCGGAATGGAGTGTCTTCTCCATTGGTGCGCTGAGATGTACGCCAGGGCAGTTGAATATGGACAGCTAGCTGTTGCCCATCCAGCAAGTGCTCCTTCTCCGCGACACCAATTGGAACCAAAGGAACAACTCAACTGATACATTTGGGCAACAATGTCGTCGTACGATTTGGCTGGACGAAGTTGAATACAACTTCCGACTGCCTAACGGGACTTTGGATCCCGATTTTTCCTCGAGGTTGACTTCTGAAGCCTTATATATATGCATAAAGTCTAAGTGCGATATATTTGATCGCTCCGCAATCTACGTAGATGGAAAGCCCATAGTTACGATTATTTTATTCATCTAAACAGATTACGGTCTCTTATTCTCTTCTCATTTTTGTGTTGCTGTCAGATAAGTGACAGTATTCAATTATCTAAGCTTGATTTAATGTCGCTGAAAGTATGTCTTATTTGATCTGCGTTTTATCGGCTACCTTCATGTTTTTCCACTCTGGATTTGAATTTTATGTTGCTTACACGGGTCAGAACAAGAGCTCTCGGTCAATTTAGAAAAACCTCGAATTAGGAAAAATCCCAATGCTTAGCGCATTATTCATTCAACTTTTCCCAGTCTGAACTCGAACATAGCTTCATGAATTGCTCGCTTTATTCTCATTTGATCACGTAGTTATAATTTACCGGGTATAAACTTTGTCTTCGCACAATCTTTATTTGAACAACTTCGATTGAATGAGTGTGCATTAGCCTTGAGCAGCTAACTGAGCAAATTTCATGAATACTATTCTCTAAACTGATAACATTGTCTGAATTCCATTGCTGTCGTATCAAGGCTGTGGGGCACAGTGGTAACGCGTGTGCTTCTCAAGCGAGGGGGCCGTAGCTCAAGCCCTGCCGCCGACACACTTTTAGAACTATACTTAACCCTTGTTCTTCTTTTGAGCTGTCTAGTTTGGTAAATTCGGTTTAAATTTGAAATCAGCAAGCGATACAGCCAATACCTACACTTAGAGTTGGTTCTAATCTCTCAAGAGTAAACTACAACTCAGTCTTGAAATTGTCAATCTCTCCTTCGTTGAAAGGACCCAAACGCCTAACTTACATTGCAAGCTTAGAACAATCTACAATATTTTGTACCAATTTAGTCAATGTTGACGGCGTCAGCTGTTCGTTACGATTAGTTTAAAAACGAATTATGTGTGTATCAACTATGCTAGAACTGCAGTGGCATCGCTATAATGTAGATTCATGAAGTGTGCCCGTCAAGAACTCTCCGGTAGCATGCAGATCACCGCCCTCCGGCACAACACAAGAACAGAAGGAACAGAAAAGTCCGGTGACAATAATCGCAATACCGTAAGAATTCGGTTTGCGGGCGAATCGCATGAGCAAAGTTCTAGTAACAGCTTTTTGAACACATTATGGAAGACATAATCCGCTATAGAACAATATACAATGCATCATGGTCGGTTAAATTGGTTGAACGTGGCGAGAGCTTAGAGGACACTGGTCGACACGAAATCGTCTGATGAATCAAATCGAAGTGACACATATAGAGGCTGTGGACTTTACTGCGTTTACAAGATTTTCTCACAGAAGATGCGCGTGTGTCTTGTTATTTGTCCTGTGTGTATTAGCCTGGTTTTTCCTTTCCCAACACTGAACTGTTTCGACAATCCATTTCTTTTCCCAACTTTATCGCGCCCTTCTTTATCTCCAGTATTTGATCACGCAACTCGCTTGTGCTTGCCAAGGTCATCCAGTTGTTCCTCTGTACGATACATTTGGAGAACCGGCTTTGCGGCATATTTTACTGGAAAGTAAGTCATGTGTTTTATTCTACTGCCTCTGCGTTTGTGGATTCATTGACATAATTAATTACTTCCCATGTGATGCTTTTCTTGCAATCAAACAATATGCTTTTCTTAGCTAAGCATAGGAATTAACTAGAATGAAACGGACATCGCTCTATTTCCTTATTCGGTATTCAGAGCTTACTGATGCTTTATCCCGTATTTACGAATATTTTATCGTTATAACTTTCCAGCGACCTGTTTTTCATGATTGATGATGATATATTAACACTTGTACTGCTTCTGAGGATTATAATCATGCACAGAATGTTTTCAAGTCTCACGAAAGGTAAAGCAAGCGTATCTTTTATGCGAATACCCCTGGTGACGTGGCTGTTGATAGTGGTTAGGTACTTCACTAACTGCCGCGCTTCAGATTTGTGCTTCGTGTAAGCTTCATTGGTGTTACTCACGTGGGCACACAGATACTCTAGGATAGATTTACCGTAAAAGCGTCAGTTCTCGTTACAAGGGTTTCGTAATCTGTGCCCTGATACCGCATTCTGTTCGTATTGAGCGTGCGAAGATATCTCTCGGTTTTCGCTATGGGTTGACGTTTTAGTAGATGGATTTACTAAAATGTCACATTGAACTTACCTTTCGAACTAAAGTACGCGTAACATGTAAGCATTATGGAACTAATAACCTGCCGAAAAACTCCTCGTGTTGTGATCTCCGTAAGCTGGGTCACCCGAACTCAGCCAACGGTTCGATGGTGGCATCTGAATATGTGGTAGTTTTTCGCATGATGAACGTTTTCCCATAATCCATAATAGGAGGTCAATGGTGATACCATGAAGCGGCGGATGTCACTCGCCGCATCAAATATCCATCCCCTTTGTCCTGTTGAAGGACATCCTATGGTTGACAAGCGGAAATCGGCGGTCATCGATCAGACAACGTGGTTATCATGTCTTGGTCTCGGCATTTCTGGATGAAGCATATTTGTACAGCTACCTCGGTCACTAACTTACGAGTAAAGCCACTGCGCTGATGAATCAAGGCGGGCACAAATGAAATGTCCAATACTTTAAGGCAGGCAACCAGGTAACATTGTAGTGGTGTGGAGATTTAGAGACAGGCCGGAAACAATTGCGTCAGGTCATTTCAGGTCAACAAGTCGCAGCTGGCACACATCTGGCCAATTGTTACATTTTGGTCCAACAATAACCGCGTTACCCCCTGCGTTGCATGTCCGCACATCGGTTATCGATTCATCCCTGAGGTCAACCTGTTCAACGCTAATCGCGTTCACCCACGAATCCCACAACACCAGAGAAGCCGATTGGTCAAGCGCTTCTTTTACGCACAACACAAACAACGAAACACACGCTTATCTTTTATAGACAAACAAACAATCCCAACGATAATACTCAACATGGCTGTCCCGGTTGTCACTTCGATCTGATTTGTCAGTCGATTTTGTGCCAACCGGTACATTTCAAACCTTCGCCACACAGGGCTCGTTTGACGGACATTGGCGAATGGCATATCGTTCGATTGCGGCTGACGTTGTCCATCTTCTCATACTTCCGGAGATGTTGTCATTTGAACCGTTCTAATGCAATCATTCCGAAACCCGAACTATTACGAGTCCGCAATTGTCCTCTTCGATCATTTCGCCGCTTCTTGCTCTTGTGCTGTGTCGGAGGGTAGAGTTCAGCATATCCTCGGAAAGCTCACGATTAGCGCTCATCGCGAATACACTTCGAACCTTAACAATATCACGCCTACTTTCTAGAACGGCAACCATATTTGGTGTTCACGCAATACTTTCTCAGTGGATACAACTCCTGGTGGATCGTGTAAGATGTGTGATAAAACTATTCTTGTTAATCTCTGCAACTCGAAACATATGTCCGAATTCCAACATCGGCTTAGTTTACTTGAATTCTGTTGGCGTTTTAAACAGCTTTCTCAAAAAAACTTGTAAGATTTTACGCAAACGTGTATTGTTTGCACCGGCGTAGGTTTTTGTGTGATTCGTAAGCTCTTCCGTCAATTTTCCAAGGACAAATTGAAAAACGAAAAAGTAGTAAATTACATATAAGAAAACTACGAAAAATTACTTCTCCTAATTTTGGTTTTATTTCAATCGCGCTTTTTCATGCTTGCCACCATTTTCGGTTTTAGAACTAAGCTGCTTGATATATCAAAGCACAAGCCTGATCCAGACAAAGTGCCGCAAAGTCATAGACGCATACAGGCTAAGATACTCTCAGGTTGCTCAGGCCCAGACAGATAAGGAAACGGAATGGTAGTGCGTGTTTCCGCATGCAGTTAACTACCGGCAGTAAATCAATTTAGCACCGTGTTAGCTGCGCAGTTGATGATGAGTTCGACGATAACAAACATAACAAATCATCAGCTGGGAAAGTGTTCTGTAGATTGCTCAGACTTGACTCATTTGTCTTCAAAAGCTTTATCAAATTCGCTTTGGAACCTCACACTGAGCCCTGTGGAAACGCTCCGTCAAGACATGAAATCTTGCCTCGTTCTTTCCCATACCAATCGCGCTGTTAGAAGAAAACGCGTAGTAGTAGGCTGTCAAAATGTATCTTCAATTGTATCGCAATGTAACACAGAACGCACGATTATGTGAGTTCTTTAGTCTGAAGCGAAACCGCATGGTGTCACCTTGACCAAAGAATGTTGGCTTTTGGTGCATTTTGTTTTGCGCATACCTGGTGGCTGATCAACTTCAAACAGCAAACTGTTAATATAAAGTAGTCCATTGAGTTATTGATTTTGAGTGTGCAAGATAATCGAGCGTAGAAGAGCTCTGCTTGATTATCGATCGGTGTTACTCCCATAGCTAGATAGGCAGTTACCACACACGCCATTACCATTAGTGAAACGTCGCGATCGGCATCTGTTTCTAGGAACGCACTCTCTAATGCCCACCGCTTATGCCCTGCGCACCGGCACATGATGCCAAGTACCATCCTTTTCAGCCCAACCCGAAGTTGTCTTGTGTGAGACGGTAAATCGTGCGCGTGAAGTGCTGCGAATGGCCAGCACAAGCTTGCGTCATGTGATCGTCTCGAGCGCAGAGGATGGTGAACTCTCCGAATTTGGTGATTCTGGTGAGGTGCGAGTACATGGTTTCGAGGATCTTTTGGTGAGTTCCGCGATTTGTGGCATCAATTTTTCGTGAACGAAATCTAAATCGATTACCTTATGGTTGTTCGTAGCGTACATGAATATCAATGCTCGCTTAAATGAAAACTGAACGCAGGCGATGCGTTGTTTTGAATCTGTGTAGTATTTTTCCTCAAGTTTAACACGGTACATGTTTTTCCGAAAAAAATGAACTCGCATCTTCTGCTAAATTTATGCCGGATGAACTGGACGGTTTAAAAATCGTTAGCTTGACTCAGCTTCATTATCTGTACTTGACATTCAGCATGGTGAATCACCATGTGGTGTTGACTGTAGCTAAACGCTTGGTAAGCTGCACTGCTTAGTATCTGTGACCTCGAGACTCTGTCATCAGTCACCTTATTCATCACGTCGCTGCACTCAGGCAATTCTCCGTATGGATGCTGAATGGTTTCGAAAACGAGAACTTCTTTGTCTGTGAACCGTAAATAATCAATTAATGCTTATATGGATCATAGAGCAGTTTGATCTCTGTATTTCCGTCCATTTGGGTGATATTTTTCGCACCCATGGACAGTAAGCTTTCACATTCGCAGTACCACCTTTCGCTGTTTTACCGTTATGGGATACTCAAGGGGTCCATAATATTGTTCAGATGGTGTTCATCGAGCTCGTGTAGTTGTTATAGGACGTTTCGTCCTTAAGCTAGATGATATCATCAGCAAAACTTCTTTCGAAGTGACTTATAATTGGCATTCATTGGTTTTTATAAGGTCCGTCTGTCCGTTCGCTATCACTCCCGGTGGTTGGTGGAATTCATATGTTGCATTGTTTTCCGTCGAATTTTCATTGGTCCATGGGTTGTAGTTAATTGATGTCGTTGTTGAGTGCCACGCTTCGATGAATTCTCGCGCTCGTCGGTTGTTTTCTTTGGCTAAAATCATCGCGTTGTTCCAAGCGAATTAGTGTCCGAATTGATCAACATGTATTGTAATCAATGACCTTGGGCCGCGTCTTCGTACGGCTAACCGGTGTTCGTGTAGTCTTGTGCTTAGCTTGTAGCCGCTTTCTCCGGTGTAGGTTTTCTCACAATCTCTGCACGTAATCTTGTGATGCCAATATTATTTGACCCGACCACATCTTAGGAACTTTTATTGGCCGACAAGCGGACATTGTTATATTCAAACCCATCTAGTGCGTTTCCGACGGGAGTGTACAGCCATATTTTATATCTATTTTCTGTTGCATCAATTAGAGTGGGTTAAGTAGCACCGCTCTTTTGCTGGCATTTTGATCAGTCACGTGTATTTGCTGTTCTCAAACTGTGTCCTAAAAGAAGAAGAAGAACTAAGTGACTTTATTCGTGTACACGAATTTTCAGTAATTAAATTAATTTCTCCGCAAAGCTAAGGAAAAGTGAAATGTATAAAATCACACAAGCGTGATCCAGGCAAAGTGTCGCATTTTAAATACTGTACGTGGGCCAGATTCCCCAGGCCTAGATAGACATGCGAATGAAATTAGAAAATGAGGTTAAAAAATTGATGAGGAGATCTCAGCATCGGTTATCAAATTGTCAGGAGCATCTTCAACTCGGAAACAGCCATCGATTCCTTAACCACTTATCGTGCCAGGTAATGAACAAAAGAGTTTCTAAATTTATTAATTCTTGAATACGGAATAAAATATTGGCTTTGGGTGGGGGGAAAGATTTGTAGGCAACGATACCTCTTTTGATTAGCAGAAAATCTTTTTCCAGAGGCCAGAAAAATTACGTGGGATGCGTAAAACAGGTGTGGAACCATGCAAGATAAAACAAAGAGTTGAATTACATTGGATGGGATGGAGTGAGAACGGAGGCGAGGATCATAGAATGACAACCGGCGAACTTTCAGGAATTGTGTGGTCACATGATTGGTCCAGCCAAGACTGTCAGATATTGTAACCACAAAATACTTAAAGCTACTACATCTTTCAAACACCGAGTGATTAAATGAAACACAGGGAATGTTTTGATGCAGAACTAAACAGCGCTCTTCACTCTTGTTGGAAAATACTTTTTCGTAGCATTTTTGGGATTCAAAGATAAACCAAGTGTGGATGACCAATGCTTGTAATCATTGATTCTAAGGCATGTTTATCGACTCGACTATTGTGGTTCCATGCAACGGCAACGTCGTCGGCGTAAATAATGCACCCTAAACTTCCTCTCCATCAACCAACACAGAAGTTAATATAAACTTGGCGCCACTTTGTTATAGATACGCGTTCAGTCCAACCTTATTCCCACGTCATTTATTTGGCACAGGGAATCGCTTACAACTGAGATCCTGCCCAGTCTCTGGCGGAGCTACGCTTTGCATGTATCCAGGTTTTTGATTTCAATCATTCCAATCGGGCCAACGCGCATGCTGACTGCGTATTTATCATGTCTAGACGTTACTAGTCTGGCACCAGCACCACATTCGCATGGTTTATCTACCTGAACCGTTGCTTGTGATAGGCTCGCTCATTCCTTCTAGGTGATAATACACGGCAGATAGATCGTTGGGCACTGCATCCATGATATTTTCCACTGGCTCAACAACTCTCAGCTTATGGTATGCGGTTCGTTCGTACTTGGTTCGACTATTGCATTTCTAATTCATTGTTGTTGTTGACACGCGCACGAACGTCTATAAACCATGGTTCATCAGCGTCCAATCATAGGCGATACCACATTAGGCAGGTCTTGAATTTATGAGTGGCCATATCCAGCGGCGTAGAATTTGACCTTAGAGAATGATCCACATCCATTGTTTAATAATCAATAAGATAAGGACATGAAAATCTGTTCTCGCCATAAGTGGATTTAACTGCACTAGCAATCGATATTTATATGGATGCCGGATCTGTTCTGCCTTTCTTTATCCAGCGCATGTGTCGCAATGTTTGGCTCCTTAGTATTCATCCAATCGGTCACTGGAATAAATCGACCACACTGCTCGCTCTTGCCGAGCGATATTTTCGCTATTTTCTATTATTTCAATTCACGGATCTCCGTGAGCTTAGTATTAACACGAGAATCAACTCAGTATATGTCATATGCGGTTTTCAGCACATGATTGCTAGCAATATAGAATTTTTCTATGACTATTTTTTATATTCACTCTGATGCGGTTCCCAGTTTTTCGATTTGATTGGAGAGGAATTAGCTGTTTGAATGACACAATCTATTCGCGTCCGCCATACATTAGTGATGCAGAATACTAGTGCGGGGAGTGTGAGACTACAATACATCAGTCGTTTACAAACTTAACCGGGAACCACTTCGTGATTTTGTATTTAACAGTAGTAATCAAGTACAACTTTCTGGGGATGTGAGCAACACATCACTTTAGTCATCCATAAGCGCCTTGAGTTCTTGACCAAGAGTCACTATGTGATTCTGTGTTTGAGCATCGTGGTTCGTTGTTCGAAGCCTATACAACAGTAGCATTCAAGTATAACCTTGTTTACCAAGTATAACTTTGTTTACCACTTTCCACCGGTTTTTCAAAGCTCACTGATACTCGTCTTACTTTCTCCGCCCGATAACGTCAAATAGATGGAAAACAGTTGTGGAGTGTAAGTGCGGGTGTTGTGAGCAACACTATTTGTTTATTAATGATGGTGTTGTGATAGGTGATTCCCAGAGTTTCATGTGACTGATCAGCTTTGTGTAAAAGTATCAAGTTTTAAAAACTTTCGTTAATAATCAGTGAACGCACATGAGCCTTGCAACTTTTCTTGCAATTTCGCTACGCTTGCTCGGATTGCGGTTCGATTACTGGCTTCTTAAATTTGCAGTTTTGGTAAAATTTTGAATAACTAATAGCGAAACTTGTCTAAAACAAATCCATTGGTGTCGCTTTCCAGTAAACTACGAATAATGAATTTTACTTCCGCACACCTTTAATAACTTACCGATAAATCGCTACTCAGATTGGAAAGAAATTTGAGTGCAATCGGTTAGAGCTGATTTTGTGTAATGTTTCACTTCTGACACAGACGCTTCGTCGGACCAAGTCAGGACGGAGAACATGAATAAGTAGCAGTCAACCCACCACCACTGATTTGACCTTACCGCTAAACAGCGTTTATTAATTTTCTTACCATTATGAATACACGATCTGTCCGGAGTATGTTCCAATCAATTGCTACTCAGATTGTTTCTCGGCTTGACCAAGAATCACTTTGTGATTCTGTGTCTGAGCATCGTGGTTCGTTGTACGAACCCTATATAACAGTTGGCATACAAGTATAACCTTGTTTAAATCTTATAGCATTTACATTACTTTGATACTAATCAGTAGTTACTGTTATTCCAGCGAAAATTCGATAAAACCGGTAGTCTTCCCCGCAGAGTGAGTTCCGCAATTTTTAGTTTTGTTTGTCTTGAAACTGACATTCTTATGCAAAAATTCAAATCAAATGATGCTTACTTTTGTATTAAGCCGAATTCAAACAAACTTGTTATTGACCTTGACATACTTAGCTGCGTTTGGTGCAGAGACACAAAAATGCGGACTTGTTACATGCGGTTATTGATACTATTGACGCATTGCTATTTTTACCAAATCCTTTGTTTTGTTCTATCCGGTAGACTGAAATGGGGCGAAATAAACTGGGAAGCGCTCATTATATTTTAACGTGGAGATAAGTCGAACTACCACGATTACGTCATCATCAACACACCACCAAAGTAACGCGTGCGTCACTGCCGCAAAAGAACATATGTATTTCACACATTAAAATTACACGGGAACATGGAGTGCTGTGCGCGATTATTGGCGCAAACGAAAGTGTGCTTTATGGTTATGGTCCCTTCAAAACTCATTCGTCGTTTCAAAGCCTAATAAATGTTTGCATAAATTCCGCTTCCGCTAAATGATTTCTATCATTTTAATTTGTATGTTTTGCACATTGTCTGCTGTTGTTTTCTGTTGAACTTGATAGGGAAATGATACTGAGAATATTTACCAGTGGAATGACAAATGCATTTAATTGATGGATTTCCCCGATGTCTTCGTGGCTCCGAACGTTTCAATCGTTCCCCCCATCGTTTATTAGCCGAGATTCGGTGTTCCCTAGAGTAATGTTCTCAAAACAAAAACCACGTTCCGTTTCATCAGAACAACCGCCCAACAATCCAGTAGTTCTGCATGCAAGCGTCTTCTTTGAATACGTTCCGTCTTTCACATACACAAGTTTCATTATTTTCCCTAGTGCTATGACGATAGACAAAGTAAAATCAAGGATTGATCACACGACTAAGGCGTTTTTGAAGACCCCTTAAAATAATCCAAGCAGCTGTTCATCCTATTTTACTCTATTGATATAATATATAAATCGCGGTATCAGAAAATATTGGACGATCAGAGACGTTCACTTACTGACACCTTGGGTTCATATTAGCAGAGTATTTAACACTGTCAGTCTGGAACGGTATAATGAACAACTACTATCCGTTAATGTCCAACAACGGCGAAGTGTGTAATAGTTTGGTCCAGTTCTCAATGAGAAAAACTTTCATCGCATGAAAGTTGTCTTGGACTCTAAACTTGTCCGTAGGTGGTAAATGTGATCAAGTGAATACCTGACTGTAAAATAGTGCAGGGAGTGTAACCGCTCTGGGGCTGCGTATGATCTACGAGGTTCGAGTATGTGAATATGGCAAGATGACGATTTGCAATAGCCATGTCTCCCACCAATACACGTTGACCGACGTGATGCGCAATAAGAATGAAGCCGGTTAGTTCACTCACGGAGTCAGCTTTATTCTAGCAATGGTATATGCATCTTAATGATTATCACTTGTTAAATTTTTCGAGATATCTTTTTAGATTTATAAACTAATTTTCCTTTAGAAGGAACATCATTCTGGATGCATGTTTTACTGTATAGATGCGCTGTCACTGTTCGGTAGTGTACGCCCCGGATTGGAAAATAGTGTCATATCTTCTCACTTACTTTTACTATCGATACTATGCTCGTTTATTATTATTATTATTATTATTATTATTATTATTATTATTATTATTATTATTATTATTATTATTATTATTATTATTTCGCTATTCGTATTATTACTATAATTCCTATTGATTCGGCCATTAAAAATTAAAGCTTGTCATTTACCAATCAATATATTTCCGGAATATACTTGCATAATTTACTGTGTGTCTATTATTGCATGCAGCCAGTGAATCCGGAGGCGCTCTTCATGATTTGTTATACTAGCGGATGTTCCGGTGAGATGACTCTAATAATTTCCTGTCAAACTGTTCGTTTCTCAGGAGTCTAATTTTTTTACTTTTACTTGGATCAAGGTCGTCCGAAAGGTGTGATGATTAAGCACGCTCAATTTGTTTGGACGTTGAAATGTTTGACCGAACGCCTAGAGGACCGTGTACGTGTTACATTTCGTTTTTTTCTTTAAATGGGAATGAATGAAGATTGCCTTTCCAACGTGAAATTGTCCACGTTTCGGTTGATCTCTGTGTTGTTGTCCATTAAACACGGTTTAGTGTCCACACACATGCGCGCGATCATAAATTGTATACTTGATTGTGCGAAAAGTAAACACTGTTCCTTTATTACTTAGTTCGACATTATCTTAGCCCACATGCATCCTATGACTGTGCGGCACTCTGCCAGGATCAGGCTTGTGCTTTCATATATACTTTGTTGGCCCAAACCTCGAGGACGTTCAATCCAATGTTCCCCACCTGCCCTCCCTTCGCATTTCCTGCGGATTACACCATGATTGAACCCTAATCTCAACGTTTCAACGGCAATCACCTTTATCTCCGATTCTCATGCCACAAGTCAAACGTTTATTAGACACGCGCACACACACACACAGGTTACTCGTACGCAATTCAATTAATTACATCTGACATCTCCGCACCGGTTGTCACTTCGATCTAAGTTGTCCGGCAAATTCATACCACCATATTTTGTTTGATTCGTAGCCACGGTGAACTCGTATGTTACCGACCTTGACGAATTACATATCGTTCTATAGCTTCTGGTTTTCTTCATCTGCTCTTGTTTCTGTGCAGGTTGTCACTCAAAACGTCCTCATGCAATTCTTCCGCAACCTTAATTCATGTGGGTTTGCGGTTGTCGTTGTTAGTTTTATCGATACCTCTGCTGTTGAGTTGTGCCGGATTGCGGCCCTGACGCGCTTCACTAGGACACCGAATACCCTTTCCGCATAAGGTTAAATGCACAGCGGAGACTCTAAAGCGGCGTACCGTTTAATAAAATTTGTTGAAATCACCAGAGTTTGGCAGCTCGCCCCCTACGTCTTCCAAACTTAACTTTTTTCAGATACGCCTAAGTAACGCTAACCCGATCATGTGACATAAATGTGGGCCGATGCAATCGTATCTTCGTAAAACTGATTGGCTAACTTCCATTCTGTGAATCGTTCAGCTATTCGTGTTTCATACCGCTACTTTTAGCTTCACTGAACCAAATCTTACTACCCTCAAGTTTGTTTGAATGTTTAAACCCGATAATCTAGTATAAACTCATGAATGTGAGCCATCCAGTGGCTAATATTGCTTTCCTGATGTCTAAAACGATGTATATATGTGCAGTGTTCACAAGTTACCATGTTCCATACAAAGCCACCATCAATTCAAGTGTAATCGCTACAGACTGGGATCGGTTATTGCCCTCTCGTATTTCTGTCTAGGCCCAAAATTCGAAACTATTTTGTCATACGTGTGATTTTAGACAGCAACAGCATTACCTAGGTAACAAATATTAACTAATCACTTGCTATTTCATATGCTTGTTCCTTCTTATTCTTCACAATGTAACCACTTTCAAACGATGTTTCCTATTAACGATACCAATGTTCTATGCTCTATGCACTTCTTGCGCATATGCACCTGTTCTTTTCAGTCACTCTCCGTGTTTCCAAGACATATGTGCTATCTTCCTCTGGCTCATATTCTTGAACAGCTTGCTTCGGTGAGTTAGCCTACGGATTCGTTTTAACGATTTTTTTCACATTTTAATTAATAATAAATATGTATGTCACAGGTAAATGGAATATAAATTTATAGAATTTTTTAGTCCGTTTAACCTAGGATCCCCATCTTAAGAAAATAAAGTTACTAAAACTGGTAGATTGTGAAAGTCAGCACCAGCATCCCAAAGAAAGCAGTAACTATTATAAGTCACACACTACTCGCGAGTAAGCAGACGAAAAAACAATCGTTACCTGCCACTGTTCGTGCTCAACTGCCCGTGGCCAAGCTGATTGTACAAAATAGAAGATTTTTGATTAACCTATATATGACATTCTTAATATATGCTTGGGTTCCTCTATATTCTCTGGTATGTCTGTTTCCCTAAGTGAAGCACTGTTATTCGGTTGGCTTCTGGACTGTTTCCCAAACAACACTTCCATTATGACTAAAACTTTCCATGGTTGCCAACAAAACTGTTGAATAGATTTCCTTTTCGGTATTTCACATCAATATCTACAATACGTGCGTAAGAAAATGGGGAAATGAATCTGATGAACATCAAACGTTAAACAAAAATCAACACTTGGTGCCAACACACATACTGATTTCATGAGTGCTGTTTCAATGAAGATAAAACAAAATCTGGTGCATAACCTATTGGCGCGAGCAACTCGAATTAGCTCCGAAGAGCTTTTGTTGGTACATAGAAACGTAGAAATTAATATAAATAAATCGGAATCTAAATGCCTGTACTTCATTTGAGCGATGCGCGCACCACCATTCTCTTACTAAGCTTTACTGTCATCACTTATCTTCCATTCCTTTCTCCGATTATCACATACATGTACAGCGTTATTTTCACATTTCCTCTTCATGTTTCAGTTTGCCACTTTATTATTCGGAGGCAGTATCGGATTCCTAACCACAGACTACACCGGGCTACTGGACGATCTTCAAATGGTGCGGCCGACTTATTTCTTTACAGTCCCTCGCGTGCTATCTCGTATCTATTCCCGGATGCGTGCACGATTAGATCCTATCCCGCTAGCTTCCCGAGCTTTCACTTATGCCATAGACCAGAAAAATATTTCTTTGCAAAAGTGAGTTAAGCGAACAAAAACTGGCCTAAAAAGTTGCAATATGCGGTTTCTCATATAATCGAAATCTAAGTTGTATGTCTCTCATTCGTTCAGAGGTGTGGTCGAGGATTCTTGGTTGATGGATTACATCTTTTTCCGAAAGACGCGTGCACTCCTTGGCGGGTGTGTGAAGGCGATTGTGTGTGGCGGAGCTCCGACATCTGAACAAATATTACGCTTCAGTCGCGCGGCATTCAATTGTCCGGTAGGTCATTATTGATGTACTCTGGATATTTAATTTCGTTAGAATGAACCGTAGACCTTTACAATATTCCGAAAAATAAGTAGTTTACGTACATGTGGATTAATTGAGTTTAAAGTTTTAATCCTTTCTGAAGCACACTGATTGATACCAATTTGATAACGTATCCATAGTCTGCCTCTCAGCATGGCTAGGTTTTGCGCTATGGTATCGAGAATCGTTCAATTGCGTTTTATTTTCCACTGCTCAGCTTTGTTTCCGTGTGTTGGTACAAAAGAGGATTATTCCTAATTTGCTTTTTGAAATCCATTTTACTCAAACGAACAAATCATACTGGGGCAAATACATTAAAAATATTCCGCATTTTAGCAGGATTCGTTATTTAACTACCTCAGCGTACGCCGTTTCGCGTGAAACTTTATCAAATGCCGTCCTTCATTAGCAAACTCTTCACCATGCCTGATGGCTGTAATCATTTTCTGCACGAGTATCTTTACCGACCCTTCAGCATGCAAATTGTATTGCTCCTAAACAGTCCTGCCTAAATCCTACTAAAGTTTTACGAAAGTTGTTTTTAGGGGAATGCGTAATATACTACTCTTTACCCAAACGTAGTGTGCATATGGATTCCTCATGCTTGTCTGGTTTCTTCTTTGTCAAAACCAAAATGTTAGTAAAAAATTGCCATTTTTGTTTCCGAAACAGCGTTTTATGATAAATGAAATGTACAATATAGCGTCTCCAAAGTGAACAATCAAGAGCTCTTCCTTTCTCGTTAGGCCAATGTCAAGAGCCTTCCTATCTTTTTTGTAATCGTGTTTGCATTATTTATTACTCATATTCTCCTCCACGCGGAGAGCATATTTACTAATCTTCCTTATCAACTACCTGTAGCTACATTAGGATGAAATATACGTAAACCTGATGCATTACTCACAAACCCAACACCGTTACACGTTTATGGGCTGCGGACTCATTAAAATGCTGTCTACAGTTTCAAGAAACATCAAAACTGTATTTCACGCCAATACACGGATTCATTTTCGAATCAGATATTTCGAGAAACCTCAAATTATAGTAACCAAAGCGAGTAGGATCGCCAACAATGTGGATTAATCCGAAAGTCTTGTTGTTTACTGACTCCTTTTTCCCATTCACAAAGGTTTTACAAGCGTACGGTTTGACCGAGACTTGCGGTGTGGTCAGCATTGCGTATTTTGGTGATTCCTCGAATGATCATGTTGGCGCTCTTCTACCTGGATTGACTGCTCGGTTGGCTGACGTTCCTTCAATGAACATTCACACTGCCGAATGTGGCGTTGGTGAAGTGAGTCTACTATTTTAGCGGTCAATACCGATGTATGAGTTGTTTTTTACGTTTTGATAGATTTGTGAAAGAGCCTCCCCCACATGATCAATGATGGTAGTCGATGCATTATTGTGCTTATCACATCTCTACACACTAACACTTCATAAATAACGTTCGTACAACGAGTCACGGTGTTTTAACACCAGGCGCTTAGTGATTTCGGGTCATACACACCTAACTCTCAGAAATGACCAAAGTATTGTTTTACCCGCGCCTTCACACTTATCCTCAATGACTAATTGTTCGGCGTGTTTTATAGCCCGTGTTATCGTCTATTGGACGAATAGCAAAACGTTACAACGCAATTTGCATTTCAATTATTCCGTTTGATTAACGTATTTTTGAATGAGTTAATGTTGTACGCTTTTACAAAACAACGAAATCCGTGGCTTGAGATATTACAACCAGGTGTAGCTTTTTCCATAGAACCCCCTTCGCTCCTACGTTTGACCGTAACATTCATGGCTGCATCCGTTCTCTTGCGTAGCTTCTCGTCCAAGGACGCAATTGCACTGGCGGGTATTTTATGGATTCCTCGCTGACCGACCAATTGATCGACGCGGATGGATGGCTACACACCGGCGATTTAGCCCGATGGGGTTCCGTAAGCTCCGTTTGATACTCGTCAAACTCGTTTTAATCAATCTCCTATCCTGGGTTACCCGAATTAGAGCATGATAGGTCTACGTTTCCGTGATTCACAGGAAAACCTTTTGTACTTTTCCTGCTGTGCTAACTTTTGCTGTCATCAAGTTACCGCTGTGGTCTGTTGGGCCGGCGTCCATTTTCTTGTTTATTTGTTTCCTATCGATCACGATAAATGGAGCCCGAAGAGGATCGTATGCAAAAATGCTCATTGGCATGTATTTTAATCACTCACACCCCACGACCGGTTTCTTGCTGTTTGCACTCATCAGGTAGGGACAGTAAGATCAGGATCCGCATGCATTTGAAACAGTGTAGGAATGGTAAACAAGTTGCGCTTGTATGCACTGTTGGATAAGGTGGTGCGACTGGATTGTATTCAGTTTCGCACCGTGTGTCACTTGATGGTATGATACAAAATAAAATTTGAATTGACATTGCCCCCATACGCATCCTAGATTTAGAGCTCTATGTGAAGATGCATGCACCCATCCAAAAACTCCTCTTTCATGAGTTGTGTTTTTTTTTAAGAATTGCTGAACATCTTTCAAGTCTATTGTTTTACTGCCGCCCTATTAAAACCGTCATCTATAGCTTCAGACGCCTTCCTTTGTGCTGTTCGCAATACGCAGGCAGATGCAATAGGATTAATTTTTAAAATATTAAATGTGTGCATGGTTAGCCAAGTTTAAGGTTCGATGCCTTTGTCAAGTAAGATTAGCTTAGCCACCATGTTTCTGGAATTAAAATTCTAGCAGACTCATCGTCTGTGTTGTGCTGTTTATATTATTCACTTCAGGGCAGCCCAAATCTGTGTACCCCAATCAGGTTCCGCTCTGTTCACGAATCTTTTAGAGGCCCATCATCTCACACATAGAAGCGAAGATTATAATAATATCGTAATAATATCACTTTTAAAATCTATTGTACAAATTCGGTAGTGTTTTGATTGCTTTTTAATACGTTTATAGTTTCTGATCGTACAAAGCGAGTCAGATCGTGCTTCTATATATTTGGCTTCTCTTCATTGGGGAGCAATTTCAGTGAATGAACCACAGATTTTTAATGTTTTAACTACGGAACAAGGGTTTTTATCTCCTTTCGACTGCTCCACTTTATTGCCGTAACTATATTAAACTTTTTCGATTTTCAAATTTTTAAAATGAGATTTCCCGCAAACGTTTTTCAGCGAGGAGAACTTCAGATCGTTGGTCGCTGTAAGGCATCGTTCAAATTGTCTCAAGGTGAATACGTTTCCCCCGAACGAGTTGAGTCAATTTATCAATTATGCAACTTGGTGGAGCACATTTTTGTTGACGGCAGACCAGTGAACGATTACCCCGTTGCAGTGGTGGTCCCGTGTCGTGATGCGTTGCGACGAGCTCTCACGAATAGCGGCTCAAAGAATGTGCCGGATGATTTATCAGAGTTGTGTGCCAATTCGGCTGCCAATCATTTGGTACTTTCTCTGTTACATCGTACGGGGGAGTTGCATGGTCTGAAAGGCTTTGAACAGGTAAGCTTCTTCGGTGTATACGGAGCTGTTTGATTAAAGCATAATTGTAATTCCGATTGCCATCACCATTCTCACAGGCAGTGTTTCCTCGACAGGCCATCAATTATTGACTGTCATACAACCGCGATAACATCTGTTGATGGAGGAACCTATTAAAATGTAAGCACAAACACTGGGATAGGATGAGCACACATCGGCCGACTTGAACGTTTATGGACAAATCGAGTGATCGCAGCCCGATAACCTCCTGAAGGTTTTCCCTTTCACTGTTTGTATCAAGATTTTATCTCCACCTCACTTCTGACCACTGTAGATTAATCTTACGACCTAATAACGTGGTCTGATCAACACGTTTTCTCACTATAGGTCGCTCCAAATGCTGTAAAACGGTTATTCAGTTTCCCTATCCACATATACGGGTAAATGTGCTCAGCTCTAGCTCCGAACCCTGATCAATGGACCCTGTTCAATCGCATGGGCTTAATTTTCACAGAACAGTTTACCGGTTGTTACAATCACACTGATTTTCCGTTTGTGATTCTGTACTCACTTACTATTAACCTTTTTCACAGGTCAAAGCCATACATCTCTCTGCTGAACCTTTCACCATCGAGAATAAAATGCTGACTGCTAATTTGAAACTCTCACGCGCTGTGCTGCAAAATTATTTTGCTGGAATAATCGACAACCTATACTCTGGTCGTTGCTGATTTCTGCGGCAAAAGTTTCCTAGTACTTTCAAGTGGATTTTGCTATCTTTTTAACTTTCCCCAAATGTGACATTTTTGTACTTGAGAATTTTGCAATAAACTTCTTGTTACAACATCTTTCTCTAGCTGCACGTTTGAGAGTCGGGAGACTATATGCACATCTAAAACCATTTAGTTGCATATGAACCAAGTATACTATTTAGGCATTCGTTAACTCGGTCCATACTCTTATAATGGGAATACAGTACATTACATACAGTGATTGATTTCACAATAATCGCTCTTCTGTATCTCATTACCTCCCAAACATTTGACGTCACGTGTATGTCATTGCATTAGATCATTGAATTGAATCTAAAAATATGTTTGGTGCAGTTTTTGCTTCCGATTGATGTGAAGCACAGTCTATTGACCACTTTCCAGGCGAAGCAATCAATTTGGATTGTTTGAGTTTGTTGCCAATCACTGCAGATTGGATCTTAGATCAGCGTACTGTGTACACAATACGCCTCACAGTATTCTTGTCCAGTCTTACACCACTCCCTTCTATGAAATGCATTATTGATCGTTTCAGATATCTTCACAACAGTTAAACTCTGAGAAATTAGTTTAGCTCATTACAGCGATGCAGTTTTGATAGGATTCGCGTGGTGAAACATCAGAATCGAGCCTAGCAACATTGTCCTAACTTTGAATGAGGCAAAAAATTAATGTGATCAATCGATTTCGATGCACCACATGGGGTTTTTCTACCTAAATATATCTCAAATGACGCGAGATCTAATTTTGCACAAAGCACGTTAAAAATTCTGGTAGCGAGTGCTTGACTACGTTTACTTTCGGATCGCAGTTTACACGACAATTAAGATCACGGTGGCGCTGTGCTAACATGCGCAGCTTCGAAACCGCTAGCGTTAGCGGCCAAGTAAGCGAAATACTTGGTGTTCGCCGACTTGGCCTTGCTTGTGCAGGAGGTTTCGTCATCAAGCTAGATGACATCATCGGGTAAACGTTTTTCGAACTTTCGATACACAATTTGAACAACATGTCCACCCTGAGCTACAAGAATTTTCATGTATATCTAAAGGAAAATGCTCATTTGCCGTGATCTTCAATACTCGTACAAACTTAGTGGGAAAAGTGTGGCATAGACTAGTGCTATTGTAACTCAGAATTGTTCTCCGAGCTGATAACGTTGATTACGAGTAGTTATTCATGCTAGGACAAAATTCTTGCAAAGCAGCTTGGCGATGATGATCATTTGATTATATTTGCGCGTGCGATCTCATTTCTTCCGTGTCCTCGTTGCCGATATGTACTCATTCATTATAAATTTCGTCCAATTGGACGTGCTAATTGATTAATTGCAGAGTCGAATATCATTCTTCAAGTCATTCTCAAATGCAACTAGTTTTGGCCTTGGAGATGATTTTATTTCCAGTTCAATTAATTCCGTGCCATTCTTGGCTCATATCTACCAATATTAGCAATTTCTGATCATGACGAATAGTGCTAAGAAGCGCCTAGCTGTCTGAACTTATCCAGGCCAAAAAGTAGTGTACGACATCAAGCTGTGTGCATACACCAGTTTAGTTTGTTGGGAATAATTCGGCACGTCTTCGGATGAAAGATAATCCAGCAACATGACTCGGAAAAATAATATCGCGAATACAATGTACTCGGAGGTCCTAAATTTTACCTGACTTAAACTTACCGAGACTATTATTCTGATTAACTGCGCACGCAGAACAATCCGAAACGGCCTGATCCTGCCTTAGAAGGCAACAATTACTACATCTTGGTGTTCAAAGTATCCACTCCGAGATTGTGGTAGCAGTTAACCGTGAATTCATTCGTGTTTTGGGCAACTCACATTCCCAACGTAACTGTCGTAAGCGTTTGTTTTGGAAATTAGTTTCTATTATATTTAGAAGCAACACGATTTTGTACTAGAACGTGAAGCTTATACGTATAATTCTACATATGTATATATGGAAGCACAAGCAATGGCAATCGGACGATCTTATACGATGAAATAGTATTGATAACGTCAACTCCTTTGTTAGTGTCTTGTTGACGAGTTTCTCGGGAAGATAATGATAGGGTTCGAAATTTCGCAATGCCACCGTGGGATAATGCATCATCAACTTTGTTGCGCAACCGGCAATATGACGGATGTCTGTAGTGAACTGAGACAATATCAAGGTTGTGCAACTTTCGACCTGAGTGCTGATTTGGCGGCGTTCCTGAAACGAAGACCAATGGTTTGTGCTCCGCATATATGGTGAATAACATAGGGTAGAATATTGTATTTCGGTTCCTCAATACCATAAGTGAGTGTAAGTGTTAGAAAATTGTGAAACAATGTCGAAATCTAGCCGCCTTTGAGGAAAAAACATGCAGGCCAATTGTTTGTACTGATGTTATGTCACGCGGTATCGTCACCTACCGTATATCGACTATAACACCAAATTTTTTAAGAGATCGATATCAATAATCGCTTCATGAACGTCCGTAATCGAAATGACGAATGGGAACTGCCTACGTAAATTGAGGTTAGATGCGAAGCACTTCTTACCATTGATCGGTAACTTTGTACGGTTAATCGACTGTGGCGTTTTGCTGGTGCCTGTGTTCTGTTGCGTATTTGCTGAGATTGGCAATAACGCTTATATCTGGACTAGTATCGAGGAGGAAACTCGTCATGGGGATTATTGGTAATCTGCCAGCAGCAGCTGTCGCAATTACTTGCTGTATAGAAATTTACCTCAGACTTGCCTAGAAAACCCTGACATCCAGGTTGACGATTTTTCGCATAATCGATAAATCGATGGTGAAATTAGCAGGATGGTTTCTGGTTATGCGAAGGATCTGTCGGTGTTGTGTGAATACAAGTGAAACTTTTAGTCTAGACAAACGTCTTGGTGGTAGCATTTATCGTGGAACAGTCAGTGGTGTGGGATAATCTCAGAGACTGCGGTGAAGTATCGTTTTAGCATACACTCACAATCCTATCTTCTGGTTAGAAGCTTTAGTTACAAATTTTACTGGTTGTAACTAGGATAGTCGTAGTGTTTTAAGTGTTAAACACTAAAACCACTAATTGGAATCCTCTACATTTGCTTTACGATTAAAGGGCGCTTGTACCCAGGTAGCTTCGAAGTAGTGTGCTCAACTAACTCCTCACCATATAAAAGCTGTTGTAAAAAATTAGTCGAAAACGGACCTGTTTCATGAGGATGGCTGTTATAAGTTTCATATACTGCTCTTCGTTAAGCATTGGGTCAATAACATGGATAACCTCAGTAGTGGTGATGGCTGGAACGTATTAGAACACAGTATCTTGCTATCAGACGAATCTGCAGCGAAAATCGGACTCAAAGAGACCAGCATGTAATTCCGAGAAACGTTTTTAACAAAAAACTGGATAACAAATTTTTTGAATGATATATATATATATATATATATATATATATATATAATGAAGTATAAGGTTAATTGTAAACATTTAGCCAGAGTGTTTTGTATATGTTTCTAAATTTACATGAAAATTTACAACGGTTTAATCATGGTGTTTGATTTGAGAACAGTTTTGCGTTAGCGAATTACACCAATACGTTTTACCTGTAATAAATAATTTCAAGAAATCGTGACTTTAACTACACATTGCCATGTTACACCCGATTTGCGTCATTCATTTGTTGATGAGTGTATCAACGATTAACTAAACACAGTAACCAAGACATACATAAACGTCATGAATGGTTTCGTTGAATGAGCGTGGTCCTGTTTGTTCCACCAACGATCGTTAATTTGCGCGCACGTGCTGGCATCACATCTGTAACTCGTGAATCCCTAAAGTTGTGCGAGTTGTGAAGTAACCGTGTACGTGCACTTGCCATCTCTTAGTAACGCGTTATTAATTTCTGTAAAAAATTGTGGTGAGTGATTCAAATGTGGACAAAATTTTGGGATTTAATTTTTCTATATGAGCATTCCAACTGTCTGTTAATTGTTAGTTCTTATAAGTTTTTGGAATAAACAGCCTTACGAAAATTTGTGCTGAAAAATATTGAGATGGCGTTCCGATGTTTTAAATTCGTTTAAGATTTACCGGCGCCGCATTATATCATTCTAACTGGCATTCGTAAAGTGGAGTGAGAGCTATAAATTAATATCCTACGTCAGGTTCATGAAGGTATACGGTACGAGTAGATGCTGAACATGAATCAGCCACACATAAAATAATGAGAGTTGAGTGCATTCCATTTACGAAGCATCCGCAGGTCTGTTCGCAGAAACTCATTCGAATGGGGTTACTACCTAAGATATTCCCAGTGCTTCGACCAACGAAACGCTTGTATTTCAAGAGGTATATGTTTTGGATTAGGGTTCCCGTTTTGTGCAATTTTATATCTTTAGTGATTGAAAATTAAGTTCGGAAACGTAGAAAAGTTTAAGAAGAAATGCAGAGGCTCTTTCAGAAATAAGGGTCAAATGCGGATAACTTTCAATGTTTTAGTGCAAGTACAGTATATTTCAAATAAAAGATTTTGATTTACAAAACAAAAAGACAATGGTCTATGGTATATCTCATGTCCCTTTCATTTGCACTCCACTATTGACTTCGGGATGTTTGTCATTATCGTGTGGAGACATCCAGATTCGTGAGTCGCGAAACCGCGGAAATTCATGAGCAAATGATCTAATATGTAAACACGGTTAAATTTAGCTCGTACGACAATGCGCGGTGTTCAAATAGAGAAATACAGATTATTTGTCCGTCAAATGGTTTAAGCGATATTTGGAGAATAGTTTGTTAATATTTGTGACTACTCATCCGTGCCAAGTCCATCGAACTATTCACATAGTTGATCACGACGGTCCATAATGGAAGCACTGGACTCGAGTTTCGCTCTTATTTGTGCTCACCATCCTCCGCTTCGGGTGGAAATCGGAACCCCGACCATCACCATTGTAGTCCCACGCTTGAACGACCTGGGCTACCGTCCATCGTTTGACCGTCAAATGGTGGAACCTTTATAATAGCAAAAGTATTTCACGAACTTTCAATTATGTGCAGCTTTTGAGCTGTTGACCTATTCAGTTAAATAATCTAATAAATTTTTATCGAACATTAAAACTGTAGAACGGTTGTACGGATGACTCTGTGGGTAACGACAAAAGATTTACTACTGATCATCCTGTGATTCACTTGTTATCATGTTTGTAATAACGTCAACCCCAGAAAACAATGGTTTCATTTAATATTTGTTTAACAATCATACATTTTTTTCTAAAGTTCACTGGAGCCGATCTCGTAATGAAACCAAATATTTCAAAACAGGTAATGAATTGTATGTACAGGGGTTGATGGAAGCAAAAAGCACGTTTGTCTTCGGGCCAAGATCCCTTGGTAAGGATGTATTAACAGAAATGGGAACAAAAATTCCACAGATACAAAAATGTCTGACACCTTGTGTTTTGCATTAGCTCCAGTGTAGGCCTGTGTTTATCAGGAACACAAGGTAGCCACAATTTGTAGCAGTAACGATTGGTTTCTATTTCAACTAAAGGTAATTTGATCTAGAAGCTTTTGTTCCGAAATTTAAAAAAAATAAATTAATGCAGGATTCGAGCAGCAAACTTTGTGACCGAAAAATGTTCTCAGCAAATTGTACTTACATAAGTAAATTGTCAAAAATTAGACTTCGAAATTATTGCAAAAGTGTGCATATAAAATTAATAACATCGTGGTCACGATTCAGATAGAAATAAATTATCTTTACTGGATCGACATTTTATTTGTTCGTTAACTGTTTTTACATGCAAGTGTATCGATATTGAATAACAAGGATTCGTTATAAAAGGTTTGACCATAATTCAGTTTCTGATAATTTTTCTGCATTATTTCAGTTTTCTGAACTTATAACGAAATTATTGCTATATTTTTTCAACCAATAAACACAAACTAAAATGAATCATGCAATATTGACGAATATTGAATGATGTAACTGAGAATTTTAATGTTTAAGTGTCCAGTCCCGCTTTCTTAATTAATTGTGTATGACTCTATCAAACAAACTCTACAATCGCTTTAGTGATGCAAGCCTGTTTATCTTTTGTCCGCCGTGTCAAGTTATGCCATATTGTAGCGGATTGTGTTAATAAAGAGCCCGGAAATGGGTGCCCATGCCACACTTGACTCGTTTGACCGACATTGGCGAATTGCATATCGTTCGATTGCGGCTGACTATGTCTATCGTCTCATACTTTCAAAAATGTTGTCGCACGAACTGTTCTAATGCAATTCTTCCGAAACCCGATATAGTGCGAGTTCGCAATGGTCGTCATCGTATTTTCGGCACTTTCCGCTTTTGTGTAATGCCTGAGAGTAATGTTCTGCATATCCTTCGAAAGCGCGTGATTAGCGCTCATCACGAATGCAATTCGCAGCTTCACATTTGTACTTATTCAGATCGTCGCCAGTTGATGAACACAAACAGCATGAATGTGTTTAATTAATTTTCGGCGAAATGAGCGAATTTTTTCGTTAGAAATGAAAAATGGTTGGATCAATTGCCAGTATCAATGTAAAATATTTAGTTTGGATAAATTTCCAAGATGCCAAGTCAGGCAGAGAATTTAATAAAAATTGATTACTCAAGGATTATCATATCATGTTCACAGGCCATTTTATTATCGCAACGGTAAAATTAATTTATTCCATACCTTCCTCGCATAGGTATGCCTGCAAAAAGAAAAATTGCATCCCGTTCGAATACGAAGGCTCCTCCTGCCAAACGACCTAAAAAAGAAAATGAAGATCAGAAATTAAAAGATAAAATCTCAGACCTCAAGAAAATAGAAACTGAAAAAGTCCACAAAATTGATTCCCACTTCCCTCGTGGAGCGGTAAGATTGAAAACCATCACGGAGTTCAAATTCATTTTTTTAGCAAAAGTGTAAGGTGTACAGCGATTTCGATTGTATCTTGAATCAGACAAACATCGGGCAAAATAACAACAAATTTTATGTCATTCAACTGATCCAGATAGAGAAAAAACCTCCTGAATATATTGTATGGACGCGATGGGGACGAGTGGTGAGTGAACCAGATACTTTGATGAAATCTCCATAAACTCGAAAAAACGTTTTCTGAAATGTTTGTATGAGCGTTATCAAGCTCCACGGTAATATAACGGATACAACATAAGACATTTAATTGGACCGTAAATATGTGAATTCTGCGAGGTTGTACATATTGGAAAGTATGCTCAGCTGAGATCTCCACTACACCCACCCGTAAAGTAGACAGTAACTGCCAATGAGAAATTTACAGCGCTATCCCATCACCCAAGTTTAACGGTTGAATTCTTTGTGCTAAGGAAAAGGAATATATGTACGCACAAATTTATGCTTGAACTCGATATAATAAGTTTTATTGATGTTATCGTAAAGCTGAGGTCTTCATAATTTCGGCTTGGAGCAAAATTCCAATATCCATTAATTATGGTTAATTTGGTAGTTGATCGATATTTTGATAGAATGCGACTGTTGTATACATAGTGGCACCCACAAACACGCACAGTGTCAGATACATTTATTATCGGTATGGAAAGACTTTTAAGTAGAGCATGGGTTCAATCAACGTGAAACAATTCGAGCCGAGAACTTCAGTTTATGAAATTGGTCAAAATAACCAAGGTTAATATCTTAATTCAAATTTCAAATTAATTTCTTTTAGAATTTTAGAAAATTAACTTGATTCCATGCATTTCAGCGAATCGTGTTAAACCATTTTAATAGCTCCAGTTTACACAAAAGGATGTACTACATGTTTACGAAGTTGCTTTTGTTTGACTGCTCAAACTTATGCATCACGCAAGAAGTCTAGGTCCCAATATTAAGATGGTTATTTCATTCATCCAATATTATTATGGCAGAAAATGTTCGGCTACAGAACTTTGTAACAAGTTTTAAAGCGTGTTGGTTTAAAAAGTGGTCGTTTAATCTATCTCGCGTGATTCATTTAACAAGTGCAAGCAGAGTTGAAAACTTTACAACGAGAAAATCAGTTGATTTTGTGTAATTCCATAAAGTTCAAAGAATTATGCTCCGGTTAACGTTTGGCTACTTGTTATTTGTATATAGATCTTAGTGTTTAGCTTTCATCGACTG
>JACCGJ010005715.1:0-42514 GCA_013407085.1 Atriophallophorus winterbourni
GAAGATGTTTTTTACCCATACTTCTCTCATGCAATCCTTTCGAAATCAGAATACTTCAAGATTTACAATTGTTGTCCTGAGATGTTGCTCCAATTTTTGTTATTTGTTGAGTCTGAGGATGTAGTGATGTGTGTAATCTGACAGTTCAACAGCTCTACATAACGTTATACCTCTTGACGAGATATGTTTGATGGTTAGAGCAGTGCTCAAGTTAAACGCCATTCACGTTCTAGAATATTCCATATTCCGTACTCACCAACGACAGAAAGTTTCCTTTCATTTCAGCATGAGTACAGCAGAAAGCAGTTCGTATTTCAAAACGGTCAACTGAATCACATTTGATTTCATATATTGAATTACTGTTGAAATGTATCCTTCCTGAATTAAGCAACGCAACACTTCCTCACCAATCAATAAACTTTTTTTTTCTTTCGTCTTGTAGATTTAGTTACAAGTCAATGATAAATAGGTTCAGTCAGAGAAAAAGATTTGGCAATACAGCGGAGTGTGCTTTGATAGAAATGGTTAGAAGGGCCACCCCCTGGTATTAGACAGGGATTTACGAATATCAGATTACTCGACCAATCCAAGATCGATTGGTGAGTCCAATTGTGATTTTTATTCACTGTGATATTCACACATTTGCTCAATTGTGATACTATTTGCATTCGGTGAATACACGAGATCAGTGACGGTTGCGTTCTCTCTGACCACAAGGGCCGGGCCAACAATAGTACAGCACAGACATAACAACTTGGCGACGGGGTGTTTTCAATCATGTCCGCTGAATCCGAAGTGTCTCTTTTAGAAAAGCTGCTCGAACGAATACTCCAGATAAAAGAAGCAAATTCTTCTGCGAATGATCCCAAATCTACATCTATCGAATCTCTCATGTCATCTATAATGGAATTTCACTTCGACCCGGAAAATAATGTGACTTTCGACACGTGGTTCCTGCGTTATGAAGATGTATTCGGAATAGACCTCAAGGACCTGGGAGATGACTGCAAAGTTCGACTGCTGTTGCGTAAATTGGGTGCAGCGGAATTAGACAAATATTGCAATTTAATTCTTCTTCAAAACCCACGTGACCGTACATTCGAAGAGACAGTCGAATCACTCAAGCAATGTTTTGGTGATCAATCATCTCTATTCAGTATTCGCTACCGCTGTCTCAATATGGTCATGAATGAAACAACCGATTTTGTGACACATCTCGGAGACGTTAATAGAGAGTGTGAACGCTTAAAATTGCGCTCACTGACAGACGATCAATTTAAATGTCTCATTTTCATCAGCAGTCTGCGATCCTCGCGATTTACGGAAATTCGGACTCACTTACTGAATCGTCTAGAGCAGGATCCGACTATGACACTCCAAGCAATCGGAGAAGAACACCGACGTCTCTTGAACATTAAAAACGACTCCGCTCTCGTGCAATCGAACCATCACGACAATTTTACAATCCAGGCGGTACATCAACCAAAACAGAAGAACACTGAACAACCGTCTTCGCATCTACCACGACAACCAAAGCTGCTCAAGACAGCTCAAAAACCCAAGCCCCCATCCAAGTGCTGGCAATGTGGAGAATGGCATTTTGTGCGTTTTTGCCCATTCAAGAAACATAGATGCCAGAATTGCAACAGAATGGGACATAAAGAAAATTACTGCCGTGCGAAGTATTTTAATAAGAAATCTGTACTGAATCATTCCAATAATAAAACTTATCGCTCCTATCCCGTCTTTTCAACCTTCCAAGGGGATGTGAGAAATCGACGGAAGTACCTTACCGTCACGCTAAATGGTACGCCCACCCGTTTTCAAGTTGACACTGCCTCCGACATCACTATAATATCGGAAGACACTTGGCGATCGGTTGGCAAACCAAACATAAATCCCACCAGTCATGTTGCACGCAGCGCATCTGGAGGAAAGTTAAATCTCATTGGCCAGATTACCTGCTGTATTGCCTTCAACGACACACAACTAGAAGGTGTCTGTTACGTGTCAAAGCATCCGAACTTGAATCTCCTTGGCCTGGATTGGCTTGAAAATTTGAAGTTGCTTGATTTCCCACTGAACACTGTGTGCAATGTCGTGAATCAATTGACAGATGACTGGGTAAAACAGATTCAACTCAAATTTCCGAAAGTCTTCCAAGATGGCCTTGGATATTGCCGGAAAACTTCAGCAAAGCTGATTAAGCCCCTCCATTTGCTAACCCGTGTCAATCAAACCCGCGCTGAATAGCGAATGAGTAAACGCGGGCATGGACGCAATAAATTATGAGCTCTAAGGTTCCCCTCCAAAGGTCCTTCTTGGTCGGCGTGAATAGACCGTGGAGTTTAACGTCGCGTCATACCTCATTGATCTCCGTTCAAGAATCAAGATTTTATGGTGAAAAAAGCAATCAATTTACATGTACCATTAGATGACAGCTATAAAAATACAGAGGATGCAATCAAAATTCTATTCTCTATCTTCCCCAGCCTTACGTCAACAAACGTTCATTGACTACGCGTTATCCCATTCATGTGAAAATGAAGCGAGTGTTTCAGCTGGTTTTATTTTATTTTGCTTTTTTGATAGAAATAGGAAACATTGTCTGAGGCGGTATTACACGCAGTTTAATGGAAGGAGACACAAATAATAAAGCCGTAATTGCACGTCTTTGTTTCTTTACGGTTATTGCTTCTTAACGAATTTCAACACCAATCTATTGTGGTGCTCACATCCCCATCCCTTACATACCACTACCGGTTTCTGGCTGTTTGCCGTCATCAGGTGGAGACAGTAAGATCAGGTTCGGTGAGCCTTGAATTTAAACACCAATCGAATACCCGTTGAGGAATAGCAAGTACATAACGCCAAACGTAGACCGTGCACAGAAGACATGACGCATAATTGCCTCAATCGTTACATCTTTAGGTAAAACGAGTAAATGCGTTGGATACACTAGGGCTTGTGATCGCAGACATCGAATTTCAAAGAAACCTGACAACCAATGTAGCGATATTGAAAGTTTGTGTGCATGGAAAGTAGTTCGTGCAAAACATTTGATGCGTGGATGAAACTCTGCCTCGGGTGAAACGTTGGTGTAAATAGCACATTTAGACATGATGCACTAAGGACGTGTTGAAAAATCGTCGAATTTTCGCTTATCAGAATAAGTGGATTTTGAGCTTCCATTGAGAAGTGGTCGGAAAAATCTTCCGCCATTTCTTGGTTGCTAATGCATAAACATCGATGAAGAAAAAATGAAATTGTGAAATTGTTTACAAACACCAAATTCGCCGAATTCGTTTCTGAAAGGTAGTGTTATGAAAGAATTCTAGTTAATTTTTATGAACTCCGAAAACATTGTGTTGTGTAATTTGCTTGATGTACAATTGAATTCTATCCTATAGGATAAATTCAAAATTACTCGGCTTAAAATTTTCAAGGTTTCAAATACAGACACTTGAAATAACGTTCCAAGTTGATGCTGTGATTGCACACCCCTCGCGTCACAACCACTTGATAATTGCGTCAGGATTCATCACTGAGGCTAACATGTTCAACGCGTTCACCCACGAATCCCAGAAGACAACAGAAAACCAAATAGCCAAACACGTTTATTACGCGTATGACAAAGAAAAACACATATCTATTTTTATAAGTAAATCAAGTAACCACAACACTGACCTATTAACCGATTTTATGTCTGCCGGTTCAAGTCGAACAATGCCATGATTTTCATTAACAGGAATGCAATATCCATGCATTAAAACTAGTTCTCAGCATTCGAAACAAGCCTTATAAAGAAAGGAAAGCTCAACTGAAGCTATTCGACTTTCCCTATCGACGAATTAGAGGAGACAGTATCTTACTTTACAAAACATCCCATACCCCAAATCATCCCTCGCAGGATTTATTCACGAGAAGGGATACGAGAAATTATCGGACCCACAAATATGTGCTGTTGGCACCCGGTTCCCGCCTTAACTGTAGAAGGTATTTTTACTCTGTCCGTGTCAGTTTTACTTGGAACAATTTACCTTCTACCGTTGCTCACTCCACTAGCATGCAGGAATTTAAAACGAAGTTAGACGAATATTTATTACATTATTCTTTTCCCAAACACTTATATCTGATCTAATTTCTTAAGTTGTTTATACACTTACATTTCAATTTTTAACATCCCATGGTTCTTGTTAAGCTTTTTGCTTTTCAGACCTTTAAAAACCTTGAATTGCCTTGAATGCCCAAATACACCACTCTGCTGTCGAAGCAACATGTTTTGCTCAGAATTTCTAACTCTAGAAAGTTAGCATATCACAAAGAGATCAAGGCTAAAAAGACGTCACGTGATGTCTTCGAACCCCTGTAGCTTATCAAACATATTTCTAACAAACGCTTAGACCAATGAAGAGGACACAGAGTAACGCTGAATACATTTTTTGGGAATAATGTCACCATTTTGAGGACCGTGTTATCAAATTAGTTTTAGATCTTATATATATTGATTGTTGCTCTAATCATATTTGTGGGAAATTATTCGAATCGTTTTCGCTTTTCGGCATTAGAGACAGCTTTAATTAAGCTTAGCTTGAGGATTGATTTCGCTCATATCATAATTAAAATTACTAATGGCGCTTTCGATTCGCCGTGCTTTGGTTTACTAGCAGACCCGAATCGCACTGTGGTACTGGGCCATATTTCGCCTCCGTAATTCGGGATAGGTCAAATGGTGTTCATGAAAAACCTTATTTTAGTCAATCAAGATATTGAATTGTTGCTCTCCAATCTTTGCTGATCACACTTGCAAGAGAAGTAAAGGTGCTGGCTTGGCCTTACTGCACTTCTTCGTTCATGAATTTTAACTTCGAGTCTGTCTTTTCCATTTCGCACAACGGGATAAAGTGAAAAATGCATACATACTCATTTTGATCAGAAAAGAAACTATATCTGAAGAAATTTTACCAGAGCAGATTTTGAATCGATTATTCTTGAAGATAAAACACGCAATGCGTTTAGAAATTAAGAATCTTCGAAGTCTAGTGACATCTTGCAGTCTCGCCACACGTCTTCTAAGAATGACAATGCAGGATCATGTGGAGGATGTGCTGCAAACATTTAAAACTTTTTAAACATTTGAAATTTGTCGCTCAATTTACTTTCGGACTCATCATTTTGTTTAGCACATATTTCAACCGCTTGCGTTTTATCCTGGTTAACAGCTTGCTTGCGACGGTCGTCTGCAGATTATATTATTAGTATTAGTATTAGTATTAGTATTATTAGTAGTAGTATTTGTAGTGTTAGTAGTAGTAGTATTAGTAGTATTGGTAGTGGTAGTAGTAGTGGATGGACAGAGTGACTAACGCTGAAGTGCTTTCAAAAGCTGATCTACAGAGCATGTTCACCCTATTACATCAGCGCCGCCTGCGGTGGCTTGTTCATGTCTATAGAATGGAAAATGGTCGTATTCCGAAAGATCTACTCTACGGTGAGTTGCAATTAGGAAGTCGACCATTGGGCAGACCGCACTTGCGGTACAAAGATGTTTGCAAAAGAGATATGAAAGCTCTTGACATTGACCCCGCAAGCTGGGAAGAACTTGCTCTTGACCGCTCACTTTGGAGGCATTGTGTAAAGCGTCGTCTGCAAGCCGGGGAGGAGCAAATACAGTTCTTAGCTGCTGAACGCAGATCACGCCGCCGGCGTGCAACTCATGCAATACAACAGAGTTCTGACTATCGTTGCAAGCGCTGCGGAAGAGATTGTTTCTCTTGAATCGAACTGTTTAGTCATTCAAAAAGCTGCAAAACATGAAATGCATGCGATTGTGATGTATATCCATGGTCGACATCGAGCGACGAAGGCCGACAACAACAGTAGTAGTTAGGCTTATATTAACGAATGAAGCAAATTCGAATAATGTTGGTGCCAAATGATGTATCAACGCGCAGCAATAATCGGAAGGTTACTTTTCCATAGATTTTTTCGGGTCATTTAAGTCAAGCTAATCGCTCTATTTAGCAAACAATAAAGCTCGCTAACTTGGGTAGATTGATATGGTTGCAGAATGACAGTTATGTGAGGCTGCTTTTCTAGTATGATTTGATTAATTTATCCATAAATAAATGTAAATTATTGCAGTGGCCTCGGCGTTTCACAAGGTTGTAAACAAAATTTATTCACTGTTATGTTTTGCTAGGCTATAAGAGTAAAGTCACGTGGATACTAATCATTTATTTGCTTAGATGAATCCTAATCAGTAGCTGCCGAATCGATTCATCAAGGAAAGTTTTAAGATAAAATCCTTACGAAATGGCGTTGGTTTCACTGAGCTCGTCAAAAAGCCATCCTAGCTAGAACACACATCAATAGATCCACGGTGCCAGTGTAATGGCCCGTTGTTGTGTAAGGTTATGATTTCTTTCTCGTGGAAGCACAACAAAGAAAGAACTAAACTATAAGAAATATGTTGAATTGTGAATGAATTATTTTGTTAAAAATATTATTAAACTATTACGATCAAACTTATTCGTCGATATCATGTGTAAACGTTTTACGGATATATATTTTATATTTATTTTGCACAGAATTCGTTTTCTAACATTATTCTGAAGCTGAAAGCTTGAACATTTTTGAATGAAGCCTTGTGCTTTCTTCCTTAAAAATTGTCATACGCGGTTATTTGGACGATTGTTTAATCTGTTCAGACTGTTCAGACTACAAGCGGGATTGGCGCTAATTCGCCTTTGGTTGGATAACTGCAATTAACAAAAAGGTTGCAGATACGACGAGAAAGATTACCGAACCCAGCATGGTTTTAAAACTTTTAGAACGCATTATAATTGTAGAGATTGTCCAATTCTCGAAAAATCAAGTCTCTTTCCGTTTCTCAACACGTTTGAATTATTGGATGGTTTGGGAATGCTGGCGGATGCATTCATTCATGCTACTCCTGTTTCTCGAAAACATTTTCGACTATTATTTACGAAACCAGACAGCTGGGAATCATTTTACAGGATCAACGCTAGCTCTGCAATCTACAGATCAGGATGATGTGTTTTTGCACTATTGGTCTATGCTCTGGACCATTTTACATATGATGTATACAAATGCCTTTAATGAGTAAAATGATGTTCAACGAAAAGTTACGAAACTTATGTTGAATAATAATGTGACTAAAAACTATCCGTTATACACAGAAACTGAAAAACAAATTCAACCAAACACGCATTTCTGACCGACATTTCCTCAATCCACATCATACTTGAATTTATTTTTTACTCCTACTTCTAACCGCATGGATTGGAATATGTAAAAAAAGTTGATTTATATGTTAAACAGGTTGTAAAACTAGTTGCTTTATTCCCCACAAATCTTGAATGTTGATATATCGACAATCAATATATTTATTTGTTTATAGCGTATAAATTAGGAGGTAGGTATTTTTAATTCTTGTCTATCCATTTTCACCGCATTTTGCACTCAGCAGTTGTACAGTATTAACTTTTTAACCATAAATCCTTGAATCAGCAGATGCGTTGAACTCAGCTAGTTTATTAGAGCTTGAAATCATATATAACGCCTATGTTTCGTGTAATTTCAACGTTGCACGCCAATACCGACTACACCTATAATGATGTAACACGATCTTAACAATCTCTGTATTATATTTGGTATATTTTGTATGCTTATGTTTATGATATTCATAAGCTTTCTGTCAGGTGGTTATTTGCATCTTGAATTACTCGTTGTTTTGTGCTAAAAAATAAACAGACAAATGTGCATACGCAAAATTTTAAATGTTCTGTATTGGAAGTGAATCATTCAACACCAGCTCATTTAACTTTTATATTTTAATTTATAAAATTAACTCGATGTAAGCAGTGGTATTGACTAGAAACAATTGTTGAAAATATTATGTATGAATTAACGACTTGCTTCAGTACATGTAAACAGTGAAGAGAAATGAGTGTGATCAAAAGTGTCGAATAAGATTCAAGGAGTGCTGGGTTCAAGGAATGGCTAGTTCATTTATTTGTTTCCTCATCATCAATTAGCGAATCGTCGTAGAATGCTTTTCTGTGTTTGGCTAGTCTTCTCAGCAGCTCATCGTGACTAGCCCTCATGCCAATCTGTTGAGAGACATCCATCCACGTCGTCGATTCCGTTGTGTCATTTTCCAGGAATACCTGATGAACCAAGGAAAATACTCATGAAATATGCCGTGGTACACTGAATATTAAAAGAATGTGTCAACATATAAAATGTGTTACTCAAACCCCCAACAATGTCTCGGTTTCGGTAAAGCCTCGGTAACGAGAAGACTATTAATCACGAGCTTTGTTTTTCTTCATTTTAAAAGCACCCTTTTCTTTCGTCTTCGATATAGGTAACAACAATGATTTATCGTTGCTATTATGTCAACTTCATTAGCTGAAATTTTGATTTGGCCATGCCTTGTTTAAAAATCCTAGCTGATAAACATTCTCTGAGAATTTCAGTGAGTAGGCTTCGGGTTTTTGAATTTGAAACGATATTACCGAATGAACTAGCTCTTGAATGATCAGTTTGAAGACAAATGGCAAGTCGTCAATCGTGTAATTGCGACGAACGCGTGCTGTTGTCAGACAGTTGTGCAGCGGATAAACAACGATGATAAAGGCATATATAACACGAGCCTTAGCTAGAAATACTTTAACACGCGGATCGAAATGCAGAGTCTTTCGCAACATTGTATAAAATTGAGTTTACATACTACTGCGATGTACATTCATGGTCCATGTCGACCGAAGGTAGAAGAAATACAACTATAATAAAAATTTCCGTATGCGAGAATGCAGGATAAAGCACTTCATTCACAAGCCTACCGTTTGTCTCGCCAACGTTATGGGTGTAATCGAGTTTGAATGTTAAACTCGAACTATTAAATAGATCAGAATTTATGCACAAAATAAGAAACCTCATTTAATTTCCTGAAAATTGATGATAGATGCTCTTACCCTGTCAGCTGTAGTCGGACTAAAGATTCTGGATTGAATAACTAAGAGAGCGTGCTCATAATGAATCAGTATTTAGCGAATGGTGACAGTTTTCTGTACTCTTCGACCCTAAACTGCAAGGAAATTTGCGAGAAAAAAATTAATGGCGAATAATGCAGGCGGGTGAATTTATATTTTGGCAAATAAATCATAATTTCGAATAACGATATATGAATTTTTTGAAAATGCTGCATAACATAAATGCATTGTTCGGGGCCAAATACTTTCATGTTGATTTAGCCGGAAAAAATTATTAGTTTAAGCTTTAGAAAATCTGCAAATATAATTTGATTATTCTTACTTTCATAGTCGCAGTGGTACCATTTTACAACTTACCTCAAAATTATCCTATTCTCGTTGTTTGATCGCAAACACGATAATGATATGAAGTATACTTGTAATGTAATAAAATGAATGTATGCATGAAGGCTCTATCAAAGCTCAAAAACAAACACGGATTGTGTTGCATGTAAGTAAACGGCCTGTCCGATAAAATAGAGCAAGAGAGAAATACAACGAAATACCGGAAACAACGACTTACCTGGAGAAGTTCTTCGCGTAAAGGTTTTGATGGATTCTCATGAATGTTCAAGAATAACATTTCGATCCATGCATGGTCTGCATTCAGATGATCTTGAAGATATCCAGAGCTTACCTGAACAGGAAGATACATTATTGCTAACTTTATTCAATTCGCAAGATTGCGCGACTAGATTAGGTCAATACATGGAATAGTAAACCTAACAATATTAAATTTATCCTTGTAATTTACCAAGTAGATCAGTAGCCATGGATTTACTTTTCATACAACGGATTAAGGATTGTACGTTTTATTTCATAAATGACGAAATTTCGCTCATCGGCCATATTTACGTGGCATTGGGTAATACAACTTTGTTTAAATTGAGTTCGTGTGATCTTCCTACACATTAATCATTTTGCACAACTACATTTCAATTATTTGCAAAGCTTGCCTTATAAAATGAGAACCCCTTCTCTCGCAACTAGCTCTTCTTCGAAGCTCAACACTTTTTGAATTATTACCTTTGTTATGCTCCCAGGCGGTAGTTCGTTGCGCTTTCTAGTCTCTCTCTCCCTTAAGTAGTTAGCATCTAAATTTTTCGAACTGATGGTCTTCGCGTTTGGAGCAGATTACTCAGCAGTATATGATTCTGCACTCATCAAAATAAGCATATGTTGTAAATCTGAAATGTGCACTTCGGATAACCATCCCACTGAGCTGTATACAATCTAAGGAAGACGATTTGGCGTCTAAACGATTGGTCTGAGCTATTTTCAAGATAACATAAGCTTAACTTGAAGAACAAGAACAAGAACAAGGAAAAATGAGTTTATTCGTGAGCACGAATTTTCAGCAATTAGGCTAATTTCTACACAACGTTAAGAAAAAGCTAAATGTATGAAATCACACAAGCCTGATCCAGGCAAATTGCTGCACAATAAATACTGTTCTTGAATAAGGAATAAGATATTGACTATGGGTGAATGGAAAAGATTCGCAGACAACGAGTGCTTGTTCAGTGAATGTGCATTATCAAAAGAAATTATTCCGATCAATCTGTTGCATTTACGGAAGTGACGATCGACAATAGTGCCCCGGATTAAAGCCACGGATACAGATTTCAATTTTGAGATGACCTTAATACCTCTTCAGATTAACAGAAAATCTTTGTCCAGGATGCCCGGAAAAATTATGGGGATACGTAGAGGCGTGGAGCGATGGAAGAAAAAAACAAAACGTTAAATTACAATAGGTTGGATGGAGAGATAACAGAGGCGAGGAGCATAGAATGACAACCGGCGAACTTTCAAGAATTGAGTTGTCACATGATTGGTCCATCGTAGACTGTCGTTGTTGTAACACCAAGATGCATGAAGCTACTGCATCGTTCAAATAACGAGCCATTAAATGGAACACGAGGAATATTTTGATACAGAGCTAAATCGCTGTCTAGTCAGATTGGAAAATATCAATTCGTTGAATTTTTTGGGACTTAAATATAAACTAAGTGAGGAAACCATTGACCAATTTTTGAAATCATTGATTCTAAGGCATGTTGGTCGACTCGACTATTGTCGTCCAAAACTTAACGACAACGTCGTCGACGTTATTAATAGTAATTAAGGAAGGGCTAGAGGGAAGATCTGGAATGCAAATAGAAGATAAAAATGGGAAAAGTATTACATCCTGCAGGTCACCGCGCTGAATCGGTATCGCATGGTGGCTTTGCAATTCACAGCAGTATATTGAAGACTAACTTCGAAGTAGGATGCAATGCAATCAAGAATGCCTAATGGAACAACACATTCAGACAGTTTTTGATTAGGGAACTTCGTACAACACTTCTGATCGCATTGCACTGTTAACATGCTATAAGCTTATTGCTGTGACCCAGGTAGGGCGAAAGGTCAGGCACCCAGCATGTAAATATGACATGTAAACAGAACATACATGCAGCAGTTCAACCAAGCATGCGCTCAATTTAATTTGGCGAAGCAGAATGTGATCGCGTGACAAGATTTCGATTGGATGTCAAGACGTCAATCGAACATATTTGTGTAGTTCACTTAGTCTTTAAGTCACATCCCTTATCATTTTGACCTTTGAACTTCGCTTAATATTAACAAGAATTCATTTGATTAAAATGTCATTTCGCGAACAGTTATCAATAAATTTGAAAACAATTAGCCACATAAATTGACTTCGATACATTGCTAAAATTATATACCAAAGAAACTTCCGCCGCTTTCAAACTGGCTAGCACGTCATGGCACTCATCTGGATCATGAACAAGATTTGGGACGCGACGACTGAACAAGGCGAGCAAAACGTTCGGACTGCACTCGTGAAATTCACAATCAACGCGATGGTCCGTTAAATACTGAAAGCAAATGAGAAATTTTTAAAATTCATCGAGGATAGGAAATCTTGAGATTTGTTAACGAGTCTCTCGTGTTTCATTTGTGAAGGTAATTCAGATTGAAGCAACGGTAAACGCCTTCCCGAAGGGGATCGCATAACCAGCTAAATAAAGTCTAGTTTATATTTTATTAGTTTGTAGCGTGGAAATTATCAAACATAAATTTTGATCCTGTTTTAAGCGAATGAATCGTTACCGCCTAATTCCTAAACTTGGGATATAGAGAGATATGGTATGCATGTGTGTCAAAACCCGAAAGATCTAATTGTTTTAGTGTAATATTTCGGTAGTCACAATTGTATAATTCAAAATTATATCACTGCTATCCGCCTTTGGAGAAAGTCACATGAGCCCAAATGGCACAGTCTTTCTCTGCAGAGAATAGTACTGAGGCCCATAAGCAAGTTTGACGACCTGTGATAAATTTTATGAAAGCCAATTAATATGCAGACCCGGACTCTACGGCCTATTATATCTTTGAACGGAGTTGGACATTCATTTTTTGTTCATTCATTTTTCCTTTGTGAATTTTCCTAGCAGCCTGCTTCTACAAAACTGGCAAACGTAGCAAATACCAGGGTAAATATCTCTGTTAATAAGTGCGGCCACATAAGATGTTCGAAATATGTCGTAGTTATCATACCCTTTTAACAAACACGTCAGGCATGTCGCCTGGATCCTGCCACATTTTTTCTAAACCTTACACGCACTGCTCGAGGTGCTTGCCACTTTCTCTAGGACACCGGTCAGAATTGAATTCACCAACTGTTCCGGTTTAGTGTCCGCGCAAACAGTGGTGTTGATGATGGATCGATGATGAATAACGTGAGTGCCATGGGAAGCGGAGATCTCAAATGGGGTCATGCTGCGCCTGCTTTCGGCTGTATTTATGAGCCGGAACTCACGGAATACAGTGGGTGCAATTTTTACAAATTTTGGAATTTTTTTATATCAACAACGCACCAGACGTCGTTATTCTTGGTGAGTACGTTGAAAAAGCGCAGCCGCTTTTCGATCACCTCAGTATTTTTACCATAAATGTCAGTCTTGATATAAACGCTGCTAAAACAACGCATTTTGCGCCAACAATCCAACATTAAAAGTGCCAAGTTTCTTTGATTGAATACGTTCCATTCCTTCAAAAACCACTATCCGAGTAATTCTTCGATATTTTAGCAATGGATAGAGCTAAATCAAAGGTTGACCAAGTACGAAACACGTTTTCACAGTTATAATGTTTTCCGTGGCTCAAAGTGTCTTTGCGATGAGAGCTAATCAAGAGCTTTCGGATTTTATGCAGACCGCCACCCTCCGGCACAACATAAGAACACAATCCCCGAAACGACTGATGATGACAATCGTGAGGTTGCTAAAGGATTGCATGAGAATGGTTAGAGCGACAAATTCTCCTAACACATGATGAGATGAACAGCGACAGCCGCTATCCATCGATCTGTAATTTATCAAGGTCAGTCAAACAAGACCAACGTGGTGAGGGCTTGAATTGAACCGGTTTGCAATCGATTGACCAATCAGAGCAAAGTGACAAACGATACAGAAATCTTCAGAACAGTGTTATGGTAAAGTGATTTTCCTATATAAGAACCTGAACTTCCTCTCTCCACTTGATGATGACAAACAGCCGGAAATCGGTTGTGCTGTGTCAGTGCGGGGATGTGAGCATCCCACATTACCATGGATATTTGATGTATATTTCTGGTGTGCACGTAAAAATGCGTCTGACCAATTTGCGTTCTCTTGTGTTGTGGGATTCGTAGGTGAAGGTAATTACCATCGAAAGGTTGACCTCAGGAATGAATTAGAACACAATAGACAAGTGGGTGTGAAATGCTGGCGATGACGTTTTAATGTCGCATCCGATGTCATTGAGTTCCTGTAAACAACGTAATGAATGTGAAATAAGATATGTGGCTTAACCTTGATTGATTTGACGTGATATTCCCAAACACCATTACAATATGATAAGCCTTAGGAATAAATTGTGAATTTATTAAGCGATCTACCCTTGAATTCCCAATTTATATTTGACATTGCCTCTGAGATCACAACATGAACAATGATTATATAGGTTCGGCAATTGGTGTCATGTGTAATCTTTGAGCGTCGGATATGCAGACTTTGTATCTTACCCAGTAATTCAGAAGCGATCTGAAGTGGCTTAGCAACATGACGCGGAATAAGAAGTTAATGTTTGAAGTGATTACGAAGTTGAATCATCTGATTTGAGATTACTTTCAAATGAATGTATCAAAATGATTAATGCTAATTTCCATTTAAATCCAATTGAATAAAAGTAAACTGTCTCTCACCCAAGGCAGACAAAAGTTCATCTTCCTCGCAAGCACGGCAACTTGAATAAATGGAAGACCAGATTGCGTTCGTCCACTGGGACTTGGACGTGTCAGTGCCAATATGATGGCGAGATTTGGGCCCCAGTGTGGAAGTAATCCTTTTCCATACAAGCCAGTTCGACCTGCGGGATTTAATGGATACCCTACCAAGCTGGATTCAGCGTGTTCATTCCCAGTCTGTACTCTCACTCGCCCGCGAACTGAGCATCGACTTAGTCCGTTTCGAGCATCGTAAGTGTTAAACTGTATCTGAGATGGCGGACTAGTTAATTTAACGCAAAAGAGTGTATTAGAAAAAGTACGTTGTGAAGCTAAACGTATTTTTCAGAAGATTATAAAAATATTTGAAATAGTTTGTAATTTAATCCCCCAAATATGCATACCATAACTGGTATTGGCTTGTTTGCTTTCATCGGATGAGAAGGATATAATTATTTACAACGATCACAGAAAAAGTTATAAGCTAGTAAATAAAGTTATACTTTGAACCCATTGTTAAATTGGTCTCATACAGCACAGCACGTGGTTCGTATGGTGATTCCCGGTCAACCGGTCAAGATACTCATAAATATTTTGTCGCTGGCACTACTTTCACATTCTTCCACTAATTTCTGACCGTTTGCCGTCTCCAGGAAAAGGCAATAATATAAGTTGCTGTGAACATTTGAATGATGGAGGGGCAGTAAGCAAGGTTGCAATAAATGATTCAAGGATTAATGGGTAAAAGGTTAGTGCTTTACAACACCACAGAATTACGGTATGAATGAAAATGTGAGAAATATAATAGTATAAATAGAGAATATCAACTGTAAACGTCACGAATGATGTTTTTTGAATGTGTAAGCATCGTCAATCAAGGAAAATCCACTACATGTTGGGGTAGGGAATTCCAAAGGCGACGACAATCAATACGGGAACTTGGGACATAATAGGATAAAGTATGTCCGCGTGTAACTTTCTCATAACACACAACAAGCAAGTGTTTTAGTGGATGTCCTTCGGTAGACACAATTCTATAGGTCAGAATAATATCGCGTCCTATCCTACTTTGGGTAAAGTCACATGGACCTAGACGTAGCAATCTTTCGGTGTACGAAACATTGCAAAGACCCATCACTATCTTTGTCAGATTTATTCAGATGAATTCGTCAACAATCGTTCTGAAACTTGTTACACTACTGGTGTTCATTCAACAGAGACAATAAATTGACGGTGTCGAACGATCAGCATTACCGAGAGTATTTGATTTCTTATTCCAAACGTCGCAACTCAGAAAATTTATTCATAGTTAAAGCAATCATTGTAAAAAAAATTACAAGACGAAGAGGTATACTTAGTAAAAACGCAACTTAAAGAGAGTTAAAGGGACAGTCACATAACGTATGGTCCTTAATTAATACACCGAACTCCAAAGTGAAAGCGGCACCCGATTCTGAACGTATGATCTTCCCAGTAAGGCTTTCCAAGCGTAACAATTAACCATATATACCTGATACTTCTAAGCCTGTTCCCAATGTAACTTCCCATTATTTGTCCCGGTAGTATCAAATAAACCTTACTGCTTACTCTCGACCCGCTGTCTTCCTTGATGGAGAATTTACTAATCTAACAAAGTGCGAGTTTTTTTATCGAAACATAAAAATGTACAAATGCATTTTGGCAAAATTATTTGTCTTATCTGCTGTTTAAAGTGCCCAAATTTTAAACATACTGTTTCCTAGTGTCACAGATGAATGATTATTAGGTTTTTTTAGATTAGTGCTGACAAAAACATACATATTTGGATCGTCTTCCAAGCTCTCGTATGGAACCGTAATATGGTCTTCGGTAATTTTGAATGTCCTGTATTCCGGGTACGGAATCTAAAAATGGCATGGAATGAGAGAATCAATAAAGAATTTCCAAATCTTTAGTCACATAATTGTGCAAACTATACCTTCCATGGGATTTTTTCTTGTGGCACATTCATTCGTATTCCGGGATATAATTCGAAATTAAAGGGCACTAAACGCCATAAACGATGACTCAAAATAAGTCGCTCGATAATTATGCCATTGTTTTTCCCGCGTGAATGTTTCGCTTCGGCTGGTGCTAGGAAATTGTCAGCTTCTCGTGTTTCGCTTTTCGCGCGAGTAAGAACAGCTTTAACGCACAATTTTTCAATGGCGATTCTGAAGCAAATGATTTCAGATTAAAAAATTAGAAGTGATGTGGAAGTGAAGTTGTCGGTTCAACGATCACATAGAAAAGCATTCCTACCTATGTTTATGTGAATCGACACCGATAAATAGCTGATATTGGCAGCGCTATTGATAACGTGAGTTCGGCTATCTCAAATGCAATAAAATATTTCGCGCCGTCAGATATTGCCAAGCACAATGAATGTGACATTACCTGTGTAGGTTTTTCGTAAAGTCCGAGTCAGGTTAGATAGTTTCATGACACTTGTGTGCACTTGAACACATCGTCATAAAAAGATATTACAAAAGATATTAGCTGATGAGTGCAAACAGCACGAAACCGGTCGTGAGGTGTGTGATGGAAATGCATGCAAATGAGCATTTTGGTTCATGGTTAAGGGTTTAGCCCATTATACATGTGTTTGTACACATGTGATTGAGCAAGTTGGTCGTACCAGCCTTATCCAACAGTGGCATGCAAGCGTTACTTGTTTCTCATTCCTCCACTGTTTCAAGCGCGTTCGGATCCTAATCTTACTGTTCTTACCTGATGAGTGCATCAGTGCGAAACCAGTTGTGGGGTGTTTGTGTTGCAATTCGATGCAAATGAGCATTTTAATATTAAAGCTAATTTTACAACTTACACAATTTGAAATCTACTTCAAAAAATTACGATCAATCGACAAAAAGTGAACTTTTGGTGATTCACTGTCCGGCAACGAAATTCATTATGGGATACAGATATTCCGGCATGTAGCTCGATTAGAGAGACAAACCAACATGTTCATCTACTCTCATGGGCATCAAACTCGGCCGAAAACATCAAGGTTCATAATTCATGCTCTCTCATGCTAAAATATATTTGGATTTATGTAGTTTTCTCCAAACAATCATTTATATTGCATGTCAGTTGCAAACAAAAATTCACGTTCAATTTTATTAATTTTATAATCTATTAAAATGAATAAATCTTATGCATCTATTTTTTGACGCTAATTATTATTCGATGGCTGCAAGATTTACATATTACTCTGTCGATATCTTCTCATTATGCTTACTCAGAAACGAGATAACTATTTTTATTTTCCCACTCGAGATGCAAATTTAAAGCTCCAATCAAATCTGTGCTAGAATTCAGCTGTTTGAACCGCAAGATCCTGCAAAATATCAATAGTTGTATGTAGTTCCATCACAAACAATCACACGCTACGTTGCACGCAATTCGCACTTGTCAAAATGGGATAATAAGATTAGGATCCATGAGTCCTGCAGCGGCGAAGAAATGGTAAACAAAGCTTGAACTGTAAAGCCATTGTGGGATAAGGCTGGTGCGATCAATTTGTTTAATCACGTGGACATACAATGCATTGGAAGCAAGCTTTTCCATCACACACGGGTTTGTGTTTGTGCGTGTGTGTGATTGTCGAATAACAGAACGTTGCATTGAAATATAAAAACCGTGATTGCAGATATGGTAACTGTCAAATATTATCCAAAGATGCGTTTTCGCTTCAGCTGATTTATTTTGAAGCATTGATTATATATTGTTTAATTGGTATTTCCGATAAGATCGCTAAGGAAAGCAGACGATTCTCCAACTTGATGAAAACAAATTACAGTGGGTATTACACAGAAAAAGAAACCGCGGCAAGATCCCAAACTTAACCGTGTAAACGACAATTGAGCGTCGTTTCCATTAAAACTCAGGTTGATTTGAGAATAATAAATGACAATCAACAACGTACTTCTCTTTAATTTTTTCCTCAATTTCCTCACAATGTGTTCCCAACCCAGTGACTGCCTGTGAAACAGCTTCCAAAATCAGGTTTTTTCGTTTTTCGTTTTTATTTCCTCGGCCAACTAATCGACGACCATCCGTGCGGGAAAGCTTTGCGAGTACCTAAAAATAAAAATTGCAAATAGAGCACGAATTGGTTAGTGCGCTATTGAATTGGAGAACTAGTTGAAAGTCAAATAACATTGACTCTACTATAATGGTTTGGTTGCGAGCAACAACTTTAGAAACAAAATAACAAATTTTAAGTAGCCAAGGTATTCAATTAACCAGAAGTTCGTGAATAGTGTCACATTGTTTGTATTTATAAAAAAGCGCTGTAATTAGCAACTACTGTCAAATTTATCTCGTTGATGCGATACGAATATTTTCCATAAATATTTTTGTGCCTAATACTCCCCTTTACGATTGTTTATTTAAACGATTGTCCTCAACTTAAATAAAGAATACTTTCATCCAATTGAAAGTATGGAAGATAGGAGCAAAGCAGCACACTGAATCAGGTTTATCGCTGATCCGATATCTAAGATAGAAACATGAAAATCTATGAATGCAACAGTAGAATGAGCGGTAATAAAAGGTTATCAGTGTTTCTCGTCCGTTCCTGTAAACCTAGAATTCGTGTTATTAATAGTATTAGTATAGATGCTTTGTAGGAGGCGCAGGTACCGCTCCACTTCAGCTACTGTGAACCTGAATGATTGCTGTGAAAGACTGAATCGCATTTTTAATGGACTCGTAAGTTCGCGATCCATGACTGGACCAATACTGTTACTTACCTATATGAATGATTTGTCAATACCAAATGATAGTAAGATAGTTCTCAGACGACTGGAGCTGAGGACACTTGCATAAAGAAGAATGCTAGGTGATCTCATCCTCACATACAAATACTTTACTAGTGTTTCCCACCCACTGGACATATTATTCTGCCTTCGAACTTCCATCAAAAGCCATGGTCATTGTTGCAAGTTGAAAATACCACACTCCAAACGAAACTGCCGCAGGGATTTTTATTCAGTGCGTGTGTGCTTTGTTTGGAATTCCCTACCTGTCGATTTGGTAAGCTCTAACATTTTGATTTTATTTATGCATATAGATACCTATAGTTCGACTCTATGGTTATTGTAAATATAATTGCTTTTTCAACCATAAATCTTGAATCCTGAAAGCAATGTGAGTAACACATGCGAAAAGTCAACAAGTGTATCACTGAGGTGTTACGAAAGATGGGTTATAAGGTGGATCGTATTAAACGTCGTCCGATTTCGCTGACATAAATTGGATTCTTTTTTCGAAAGGTTCTGCAGCATTTTGTTTTTACTAGATGGAATATTGGCGACGTTTGTGCAAGCTGACTATCCGGCTCATTAAAGATTTATTTTTGATTAATGAGAGGAACACAAACACTTTGCATAGATTGATTTTAATGTTTTTAACACCATGCATTACCCTTTCAGGGCATCGCTTTTGTACGCTCATTTTCTGACTAACTCATTTGATAAAATAGATGTTATTAGTAACGGCACAAGTGGTAATAACAACGGATATGTTTTCACGCGCCTTGTCGGTGTAATGTAAATGCAAGTCACTGAAAACTTGAGACTGTGATATAGTTTAGGTTTCAAAGTAGCAAATGATAATTTTATAAAAAGAACAGTTCAGCCTTCATCCGACTCGTCACTATTTAAATAACAATTGGGCAGTTTAAATTATTATGTGGTTCGTTTATTCATTGAATTTGACCACATTAATCTGCTCGGTTCGCGTTTCGACTTTTTTTAGAAGCATAATCTTTCGGCTGCAAGCAGAATCAATATGGCGTTTAATAAAAGAATACACACCTGCGTTTGCTGCTCCGTTACTTGTTGCATTATCCGAACCAACTTGTTAGCCGTTTTCGTGATCTTTCCCAATCTATCTTCGATTGTTGACAATTTACTTAGTTGGCTGCATGCTTCACGAAAGCGATCCTCAATGAATTCCGTCTCCCTTCCGAAAATCGGTCCTATTCCCTCGAGTAAGGAACTGCGATCTGCTTGCGTCTGACGTCCTTTGACAGCACCAGCACCAGCACCAGGTGTAATTCCAGGTCGTAAAGTAATTGCATGTGCATCGGCGCGTGGACCGGCAGTCCATTTGCGAACTCCAACTCCTTCACCTTCAGCCCGCGTTCGACGGCCACCAATCATTTGCTCCCATTTCGTCAGTTTGCGCTCCAATGCGAGGTTATGTTGAAGGCTACGACCTGCAAAATGCCGAGTTTGTGTTAGCATTTTACGTTTGGAATATGCTTCGTGAAAAATATTCACCACTCATGTTAGCCGTAACGGAAACACCTGGTTCAATCAGCAATTAGGTGAGGAGGAAATTTCCATTCCAAACATGTTTGTTCTTAATCGTGATCGTATGGACCGTGGACGAGGAGGTGTTGCAATTTACTATGATCAGAGAAATTATGGACAACGATTTGATACTGGAATACAAACTTTGGTGTTCACTTGAATTATCAACTGGTTAAAACTGTGGTGTTGGGGCGATTTAAAATCCACCGTCATCAGACGAAGCATACAATGCTAGTTTACTCGAAAAAACTCAGTTGGTTGTTTCCAGATATCAAAACAATGTCCTGATCATGGGTGACTTTAATCTCCCGAATTTAATAAGAAGCGAGATTCAAGACTATGAATTCTCTTGAAAATTTATTCTACGAAATGTTAAACGGAATTCTTTTATTTAACCACATCTCAAGCAGCAGCAATGGCGCTTCAAGAGGTCACCGACTGGGAACCGATTTACACTGATGTTCAACAATGTTGGTCATCAATACTTGAGAAAATCTACGAAAAAATAGAACTCAACTCTAAGTATCTTTAAAAAAACTGAAAAAAGGATTCAAATTCGTGATCCGGATTCGAACACGGAAATGGATAAAAGTGAGAAACTGTGCGTGGAGAAGCCACATACTGCAGGCATCACCTGAATCCTAGGAGGATAGAGAAGAGTATCAAATAAATCTGATGGATAAATTTGAACGAAATCCGAAGCTCCACTTCCAGGTTTAATCCAAGCGTTTCCGCTTTACTTACTACAACTGGAACTACATCCAACGCTCTCGATGCCGCCAACGAACTCGCTCATTTTGCTCTAAAGCGTTCTACCAGAACGAGCGCTTATCTTATGATATGCCTGCATTCAGATCACAAATTAACACAATACACGAAATCGCCATGAACCCCGAGATTGTCCTAGTGAGGCTACTCGGGTTAAATGCAAAAGCATCGCCGGTGCTGATGAAACAACACCGTTCCTCCTAAAAAGTGCGCCCATGCTCTATTCTCACCACTCTTCGATCGTTTCAACCTGCCACTGAGTTGTAGCAAGTTTCCTACTGATCGGAAATTTTGATTAATCACTACGATTTACAAAGGCGGGACCGATGCGATGTGTCTAACTACAGACCAGTCACATTGTTGCCATTGGTCTCTAAACATCTCTAACGATTTGTAGCTGATGAACTTATCGAACATTTGAAAAAAATATCCATCTTCCTATCGCACTGCACGGATTTAGGACAAGACACTACGTGCTCACCAATCTTCTCATAACACTTTATAACCGAACTAGAGCCGTTGATGATGGATAATCAATCCATGGTTGTTACTTCGATATGTCTAAGTCTTTTGACCGTGTTAACCACAGCATACAGCTACTGATCGTCTGCAAGCTGGGGAGGAGCAGATACAGCTCTTGGCTGCTGAACGTGGATCACGCCACCGGCGTGCAACTGACGCCCAACAACCAAGTTCTGCCTATCGTTGCAAGTGCTGAGAGAGAAAAAGATTGTTCCTCCCGAATCGGACTGTTTAGTCGTTCGAAAAGCTGTAGAACATGAAAGTTCATGCAATTGTGATGTACATCCATGGTCGACATTGACCGAAGTAAGCCAACAACAACAACTGCTACGGAAATTGGAGCAGCTCGAAATGGGTGGCAGATTATTGGCCTGGAAAGAGGATTCATTGACTGGTAGAGTTATTAGTGTTGATGTGACACAATCCAACCCAGTAGAAGTTACAAGTGGCGTACCTCGAGGCTCAGTCTTGTTGCTATTACACTTATTGATGAATTTTGAACGATATAGCTTAAATCTTATGCAGTAAAATCATTTTATTTGCGGATGACATTAAAGTCTGGACTGGCGTAGATTGCTGGCGAAGATAGCTAAATTCTACAAAAAGATCTCGAAGCACTTCGTACGTGGTCCTTACAAAACTGCCTATCATTCAACATCCAAAAATGTAAAATATTAAACGTCGGTAAATCCTTCGAATTCACATACTCTCTGGGATCTCAGCGACTTTCACGGGTTATGGAAGAGAAAGACCTTGGTGTGTGGATTAGCAGTAACTTGATGTCTTCACGGCACTGTTCTGTTGTATACAAAAAGTCCTGCCAAATCTTAGCATTGCTTAGAAGGATCTTTGGTCGTTTCTCAAAGCAGATACTCCCACGTATTATTAACACCTATATCAGACGAACAATGGAGTATGCTGTTCAAGCATGGTCCCCATGGTTACAAAGACATGACCTTGCTGCAACGGGTATACCACCGCGCTACAAAACTGCTGACCTGACTACACAATAGGTCATACTAGGTGAGGTTTGCATTTCTGAACCTTTTTGACTTTTTGTACCGCCGTGTCAGGGGTGATTCGATCCTGCCGTCTAACATTCTGCGTACAGTGAATCACCCACTTGAACACTTTTTCATCGATAGGAAGCACCTGGTAGCAGATCTCAAGGCTACAATTCAATTATTCCACACTCCAGATCAAATTGCTGAAGGTTCTTATTTGCTGTCCGAGTTTGTTTTATATGGAACTCTCTGCCCACACATATCATTTGTGCATCAAGGTTGAACATGTTCAAGGCAGATCTTGACAAGTATATGTTGACCAAATCCAACCTCGCACCTCAATACACAAGCTGATTTTCCATATTGACAAAACATATTTGTTGTTTTTATTAATTCCCTATATATTTAACCTCTGGTTATTGAACCATTAAAACTTTGAATTACTTTTAATTTGAATTACATCAATCAAGGTCTCGGGATTAATTTGAGTGAGTCACATTTCGTTCCCGATAAAGCAGTTAATCTTAACCACTTACAAAATGGATCATCACCTTCTGGCTCTTCATATATTTTCCCAAGTAATGTTGACGTAAATTTTTTAAGCAAATAGCCAGTGAACTCGGCTGCGTACCAAAGCAGCATGAATGGTGGTGCAACTGACGGTCGGTCGACAAATTCCTGTATCATCTCGTACCGCTGATAGCACCAAAAGTATTGCGACGAGGCCTCAATCTCATTGTACGTTGACCTTTGAAAAATAAATTTAAAATTTTAATTTGATGAAATTTATTGCTCTCAAAAAAATTTATAGAACCAATAATCTTATTTGTCGTTGCTAGTCTCCTTTGGTCGATGATGACCACGGATGTACATCACAAACGCATGTCAGTTTTATGCTCCACAGCCTTCCGGATGATTAAAAAGTCCGATTCGGGAACCACCTTTTTTCCCACAGCGCTAACATCGATAGGCATAACTCGTGCGACTGGCGGCAGTTGTACGCTGACGGCGTAATCTACTTCAGCAGCTGTGAGCATTATCTGATCTCCCTCAGCTGTGAGATGACGCTTTTCACAGATCTATGCAAAATTTCAACTACCCAAAACCGTTAACATTGTGTATTATTCAAATTCATTAGAATGGAGAAAAAGTGTAATCATATATGCTAACAGGACAAATATACGCATCGTGTAGGGGCGTAGTATGCGTTTTATCCTGGCAACGCGCTCCTTAGAAACATCATGGAGCACATGAAACGTTCACTGATATTTGTTTAGCACCCGTCTGCTCTCTAGTTACTACATTTTTGCTACTAAATACCATACGTATTATGTACTGCAGCATATTAGCATAATTTGCAATTGAGCAATTCTATAGACTGCTTCAAATGACGTTGGATTCGGCAGTATATTGAAAAAAACTGTGATAGAAATGAGATTAAAATAACGTGCTCTGTACTTGATTAGAAAAAATTCAATGATGTGGTACGTACGATATTACTCCCTGCATGTATCACTGTTTAATTTTCGCTGGCCTGCATTTACTCTGAGCAATATAACCTATGAGTCTTTGGTGTCACATTTATTAAACCAAGCGCCTTTTACGGTTTAATATCCATCCCGGTTTAACGTGTTGGAAAAGTTTGCATGTCCTATTTTTCCCATGAAAAATTGAAAATATTAAACGTAACAGCATGATACTCTGTCTACTTGGTGAAATCATATAACCTGTACAGCTTCTTATTAAAAAAAGAGATTAACATCATTCAAATGGTCTATGCCACCCATTAAGAAGCAGATTAAACATAATCTAAGTTGCGTACTTCATCGAATCAAAAAATTCTACAATAAAAATGAGTTCAACGCATAAATGATAAAATCCCTAGCTCTTTCATTCCATTTTGAATTCGAATGAAGAAGTTTTACGCAATCAGAAATTACGAAATAATGTCAACAATGTATAATAGCATACTGCATTTTTTGCTAATTTAATTGTTCCAGACCTAGTTTTGAAAGATAAAATGAAGCGCGATTGAGGCTGACTCACGTAAATGTTGCAACCAACAAATTGAACATCAAGACTTGTGTCAGCAAGACAAATGCTCCGAGCATGAAAGTAGTCATACGTCTCGCAGAGGTCTGTGGACACATATTCAGGTCTCGGCATTTTGAATCTGCATTATTTTGAACCAAACGAAACGTACTACTTTCATGAAGATGAGGAATAATAAGTTAAAATGATTGCCAGAGGCAGTGAATATTTTTCAGCATCCGACAAATTTTAGCGAAATTTTGATCGGCAGATAAGCGCCTCAATCAAATCAGGACAAGTTGTTATTTCATGACACTTAAAAGAGATGTGAAAATAACAATAATGGATTGAAATCCCGGGAAGATGGTAATCTTCTAATGTGCAGCAGTGTTCACAGAGACAAGGACGGAGTTTCTCCGTATCTAGATAGGAAACCTAAAATAACGTCCAATGTTTTGTTGCTGTTCACAATACCAGTCTCAATATTTAAATTCCACGGTCGTGTTATTTCATTGAATCAATGTCAGTGTAAATCACTAAAACTATTAATTATCTGCATTATAATGAAACCTGATCACAAATAAAAATTTGCTATAAAATTCAGCTGTACCAAAATAGCGCGATCTAATGAACGGCTTCTTTTATTGAAATCTTTTCATTTAACTCCGACGGAATAGATTGGCAGAGCCACATCGAGATCAAAAATGACGCTTTACTTCCTGAGCTGAACATCCTCAATTCGAATTTCTCGCTTCGTGGTACGACCCATTTTGTGAATTGAGACATAAAACTGGTTGTTCGAAAATGAATCTGTTGAAAGATTTATTAGACCGACTGCGGTTTTAACCAATAAACAAAATAGAAACAAATGTAGCGCAATGTGAGTGTGGACGTTGTGATTTATTGCATCGCATAACAAATTAAATTATTGATTGATCATCGTGGCTTCCTCCCTAGAGGTTGCGAATGCACCCGTTCGTCGAACGGTATCAAAAATTGCGGACATCATCCGACCTTGATGAAAATCATCCGCGTCTAGTTCTGTATAACATGTCTAACAGTGTTATCTTTGGCTACTAAAATAAAACCAAAAATATGGATGTGTAATTTGAAGCAACTAATTCAGATTATAAAGCGCAATGTTTTCCATTGAATCCAAACTCATTTTTGACTATCTTTGAGATGATTTGCGATTAAATGTTTTGCCAGAATATACAATGTTGTTAAATGAAATCTGATTGGTCAAATATCTAAGGAATTTATGCTTGGAGCTATTGCGGTTTCTATCAATATTTTCAGCGACATGCATAAAATGACCATATAATATTAAACACATGGGATGCTACTAATGAATTCGACCAAGTACCGTAATAATGCTATTTTTGACCTATCTAGATCGAATTCGTCTGGCAAGAACTCGTGTATGCGTGATTTCAATAAATAACGCCATATGAATAATATACGTCATGAAGGAAGGTACTTTCAGTTCATCTAACCGCAATAACATTAAAAAATAACCGCAAATTCTATGAGCATTTGTTTGATACCACAGTGTGTGAACAATTGTTTCGACTATTCGGTGTCCTATGTTCTGGTCGAAATCTAGAAAATGATAATAATATGTCAAATCTGGTCAAGTGATTCATTGCCAGAATATATATCGACAGGTCAGCAGATTGTTACGCATCTTTGAAAGAATATTAGGAAGATTCTCGCTGATAACGCTACCGAGGATAATGAAAGTTTACTTTCGCCCTACGATGGAGTATGCGAAGTATGCGTCTAAATCGTGGATTACTTCTGTGCTGTACAGCTAACACCGTGATAAATTGATCGGCCACCGGTAGTGAACTTCACGCTGAAACACGCTGTAGTCTCACTGCCATTTCTACTTCCCTCCTCATATCTGCCTAGGCCTGGGCAACCTGACAGTATCTTAGTCCGCGTGCAGTCTCTGATTGTGCCTCACTTTGCCCGGATCAGGCTTGTGTTTTCATACATACATACGTACATAACCAAAGGAGGCTACGGCGCAATATTATTCTCATCTATAGAATTGTGTCTACCGAAAGACATTCACTAAGACCTTTGTTTATAGTGTGTGATGGGAAAGTGTCACTCGGACATAATTTATCACTTTACGTCCCAAGTTAAAATACTTATTGTCAGCGCTATTTTTGCGGTACGTGCAGTATTACTTTGGAATTTTCTACCCCAACACGTGGTTGACTCTACTTCCTGGCAATGTTTAACCATTTGTCTACGGTAATTGGATATACGTATTTTATGTTATTTTTTTGTATTATTCTGCTTAATTTTGGCATAAATAAATAAAAAGAGCCCTGCGAGGATAAGATGCCAGACGCCGCCTGACAAGTGCACCCTGATGGTGACTGAAAGTACCGACGGGAGCTACTGAGCAATCGACTGTTTGTTTAATTTCGATGTGCTAAAATTTGAGGTGGTAACTAGAGTTACCGTCTGTAGACATTTAACAGAATATCATTCGTGAGCCTTTCATTTGGTTTGCTCAACTCATTTTATACTATTATATTGCTTAAATTTTCATTCATAACGTAATCCTGTGGTGTTTTAAGGCAGTAACGTTTTAACGATGAATCCCTCAATCCTTTAATCTCTTAACTGTAATGATTACGATGCAACATTGTAAATGCAGCTACTTGTAAAAGAAAGTAGTTAAATAATTGAAAATATATTTCAACTGACAACATGGAAAGCTGTCAATAATTTGTTCGATACACGTACCTTCACCCTGCAAGTCAGCTTGGCGAAATTCTCCAAGCATTTGAAAATAAGACGTAATAAATGCGTCGTACAAACTTCTCAGACCACTTTTGGATTTAAATGTTGAGTTGACAGCTGTAAGTATATAATAAGATCGATGGCTGGATTACCGTTCATGTTTAATAATTCTGACAACTGATTGTATCAAACTATTACAAAAATATGTATCTGCCAGCAATTCCGTCTTACACTCCACGTATTATAATCGTACATCCAAAGCATTTTGAAATGAAACACTTCAAGAAATGCGATACAAATACTAACATGTTTCTGACAGTACACATGCGAAAGATAATATGTTTTATATGAATCCGATAGTCGTGTCTTGTGACAGCTTTAAATAAAAGCTATTCCATGTTTCAGTGATTGGTGCTCCTTTGATTGCATTTTGTAATTAATTGCTTTATCGCTTTGAATAATACTGATTTTGTACCTGCGGTCAGTAGAGAAATAAAATAATGTTAAACATCAGCAAAACAAACTTACATACAACGCCTAAAAAGGTATCCGTAGCAATATATGTATGTATGAAATCACAAGTCTGATACATGAAAACTCCCGCACAGACGTAGACTGCACGTTAGCTATGATACTGTAAGGTTACCCAGGCTTAGACAGATAATGCAAAGGAAAATAGCAACGACATTGAGACAACAGCGTGTATTCGCATGCAGCTCGCTACCATTGGAAAATTAATTCAGTACCGTCTTACCTGCACAACACAGAAGTTATGCACGTTTGCACATCCGTGCAACATAACAAAGAAGCCTTTATATCTTTAACTTCAATTTGAGGACGACTCCTCTCTGACTGAGGGATAGAACAAATAGTGAAAAGTGCAATATCCTCTGGAAAAGTGTGAATAACTTTCAACTACAAACCGTTGATCACACTGCAGCTTAAAGACAGGCAACCTCGTCTGACACATTCAATGTGCATACACTAATTCATCTGCTCCTATGGTGTGCGATATTTTGGTCGCAGGACGCAGAAACTTGAAATGCGAATCACTGAACATCATCCAAGCTGGTTGCACAAAAATGGTACAAGGTTCTGAAAAGTTCGACTCTCGCCCATCTGGTTGACATAAGACACCGAGTGAAACTTAAAGATGCGTTATTTATGGTTTACAAGATTCTCCAAGACTTGTCAAAAAGAGTTAGCTGGATTTTTACGAGGAAGGCCGCGGAAACAACCATTAAAATATTTAGACCAAATTTATGCGTTCGAAAATGATTAAGTCGTGATCTCTTATTACACGGCCGGCATCGATCGGAAACTTTGGATCAATATCATGTGACATTGATTTCCATTTTATACGCTTGATATTGAATAAGTCTATTGTCCGTTTCACTTTTCTTATGGGTGCAATGTAGAGCTTGATTTGAAATACCGAAAAATATCATTCACTCTATTAGTGTGTTTTCCTTCAGCAATTGCCTGCAATTTCCAGTCGAGTCACTCTAGATTCTAAATTTATTGTTTGATAAAAAATTTAATTTAAAATAACCACAAATTGTGACAGAAAATTATATACGTATAAATAAAATGTATCGGTCCTTTTGACTTTGCTCAGTCCGGGAAATGATTTATCAATATGTCTGGGCAATATCAGGGGTAATTCCCATTACCATTCAGAACAGTTTAGTGTATTCTTTAAATGAATACTTCTTATTGTTAAATACAACAAAACATCCACGAAACTGATCACTACAGTCCATAATGGAACAACAGAACTGGGACTGGAAACCACAACCATCACTTTGGTAGCTCTACGTAGCATGGCTGGGCCAACATCCGTTGTTTGATCGATCATGATTGAGTATTTTTGAAGCTTATTAAAACGTTTACAATCGAGTAAAGTTATTTGGTTTGCCTTCATGATGTAGCTCGCAACATCTGTTTTGGTCGCCCAAACGATGCACTCTACCTAGGTCGAAAATCCGAATGCTTCGAACACAAAAGTAAACATGTCACGACGATTAAAAATTCAGTCGTTTGAATTGGACGCACTGAAAGCAACGGTAAAACAACGATAACAGCATCATCCATTAATTTATAAATAATCAGTGTTTTAGGGGTTCCGGGGATCATTCGAAAGAGTAGTGCAATGAAATTACAACTCCGAATCTATTTTACGTCGATGCTTGTAAGTCTTGGTTGTTTTTCAAGGACGATGAGTGATACCACGTGAGTCAATATTAATGGATAATAATAATAATAATAATAATAATAATAATAATAATAATAATAATAATAATAATAACAATGATAGCTTACTCATTTCATTCTGCATATAATCCGCAAAGTAACCGTTTGCGAACGAGATTCCCTGAAAGGCAATGCCATATCCGATTTGGCAAACCATCAGAATTGAAAGAAAGGGCAGCAGGTCGTGGACAATCTGTAGGTTGCAAGTCGTTAAGCTTTAAAGTAATCAGATCAGAAAATAACTAGTCGTTTGCAAAGTGATTCAACGGTGTATATTATAAACACGTGTTATTCAACAGTTCCACTGTTTCAGGGCATGCGGATCCTGATCATACTGTCCCTACCTAATGAGTGCAAACGGCACGAATCCGTTCGTGATGTGTGTGATGGATTTGCATGCAAATAAGCATTTGTGATATTTAACGTTCTTCGAGTTTAGTTGAACTTGTGTGAGCAAAAATTGACAATGGTAATTTAAAATCAGGAAACTCGGTGAATCGGTGGCGTTAGTGGCATCAAACTATTAACCAAGCGACTTTTCAACACGCTTACGAGGAGAAAAATAAGCTAAGTGAATGTCAAACTTTCCAGAGATGGTGAAAGTTTTTTGACCGGGACAGTCATGATAGTCAGTCTGAGTACGTAGTGGCCCAATGGTGATATAGGTCCAGCGCTGAAAAGCTTAGAAATGAGCAATATATCGTTTTGCTCAGTTATGGCTAATTCCGTACACCGGTAATTTGCTCGCCCAAATGAACAAGTAATTAAAGGAGAATAAAACGAATGTAAAATATTTCTTCTAAGATTTTGAAAATATCATATCTACGTTAATGTTTAATATTAAAACGATGCACCATTCTGGAAACATAAAAGTAAAATATGAATGTATATAAAATTACGACGGTGACTTTTGTAATCGATAAAGTTTCGTATTTTTCGCTAAAACTTTAAGAGATGAGTAAAACCTTGGGTTGAATGACTTCAGTCCAATGCGGTTGAAATAACAGAGGCCGGGTCGTACGCTTCAAAAATGTGACGCCCGGTTCTACAGTGGATAAAAATTAACGTACATGAGTGCTAGTCATCATCACAGACAACGTTACACCGTTAGCATGTACCGAATGTTTAACTGCCATACAACCGTGAAAAAGTAAAATCCTAAAATATGGAAAGGGTGGGACTTAAATTGCTACGGCTTCTATAGAAGAGTAAGCACATACAAACTTGAATGAGCTGCCTACACCTTGAATTGAACGAGCATTCAAGCAGGTTTTGTGAACGATTAGAGCGACATCAGCATGACAGCTTCCTTGCAGCTTTCACTGTCATGCATCATAGCAAGCTTATCTCGTCACTCCGCTTGACAACAGACAACTTTAAACAAACAATCCAAGAAGATGCTCAGTGCATGACCGCCATTGAACACGTTTTCGTGACATACCCTGAAGCTTACCTAGCCATTGCGTTATCTGACTCCGGGGACACCATCATGGAAGACGTGCTGCGCCGTCTTTGGAAAGGTTACTAGTAAGGTTTCGTTTCTGAAAACAGAAGCTTCGTCAGACCAAGGGTGTCGGTACGAACAGTGTTCAGGTTTAAATGGCATTCTCTTGACCAATCCTGAGTTATCTAAGCTAGACAGGGGAGATCAAGATAATTGATCACACCTCCTAATTGCTGTGTTCATCCCTAATTATTTGATAATTGCACAGGTCAGCGTCTGCTGACACACTGCTTACGTAACCATGTGCGTATTAGGTGTGATGTTCGTTAATCCTTATCCGCTGCAAAACCGAACGCCAGATAGTTGATATATCCCCCCATCCACCTTGTTCACCGCACTCGCCCCAGCCTTTGTTATTTCAACAGCCTCGGCGTGAAGTCTTCCCCTATAAAATTTCACACCCCGTCTTATCACTTTCACGTTATCAAGATCTACGATGTGTCCAGTGTCTAGCACGTGTTTAGCTAGGGCAGAATCCCGAATCAGTGATTGATATTCACTGGGATTGCGGGGTCACTTTCCCACTCGTTTCCTGTGTTCGTTTACCCTAGTGCAGAGTTCTCTAGACGTTTGTCCAATGTAAACACCAGCGCAACCCTTGCAGTTGATTTTGTAGATGCAGTTCGTCGCACAACCTAAAGGAGTCTTATCTTTGAGATGCATTAATACGGAGCGGAGAGTTCTACCTGCCTTATATGTAACTCTAATACCTGCGCTATTCAACATTCGACTTATTCCTTCGGAGGCGCTTTTGACATACGGTAGAGATACCGTAGCTCGCCAAACCTTTTCCGTCTTCGGTTGCGGATATTTAACTCGGTTCAATTGGCGTTTAATTAAGCTCTTGGGGTACCCATGATTTGCAAGTCGGCGACTGATTTCTTCATGAGCTCGTCTCTTATCTGCATCATCGCTGCAGAGGCGGTCAACCTTGTAGAATAGCGATTTTTCTATGGACTGGAATACCCTTTTAGGGTGCGCAGATGTGAATCTCAAAATGGCATCCGTGTCGATAGGCTTACGATATACCGTTGTTCTTATCTTGCCGTTGTCATTTTGCGCGAGACAGTCCAAAATCAGAAGTTTCCATTCCGTAGACTCGGTTTCTTTTGTGACAAGGATTTTCGGATTCAAACTATTGGGATAACTATGAAATGCTTCTAGTCTGTTTCGCTTTATGATGACGAATGTATCGCGGACATAGTGCCACCATATCCTTGGTTTTAACGCTTCGTTTCTCAAAGCTATCTCTTCGAAGTGCTCCATGTACATATTCGCTAGCACTGGAGAAAAGAGTGAGCCCATCGCTAAACCATTGTTTTGCCTGTATAGCTGTCCATTAAATAAGAAGTGGTTCGGAATGCTACGGTCGCTTTAGAAATGCGTATCGAAACCTCGTTATTTAACGATGCATTATTATTGATACAACTACTGAGATACGTTAAAATATCTACAAATTTAAGCGCCTGATCGTCAAGTAATAAAGTATATTTTGATAAGTCGATATCCTGCAGCAGGACACTGGACTTAGAGTTTGCAAAACACATTTCAAATGCGGGCACGATACTAGCTGGTTTGTTCAGTATCGCCTGCGCACATGTGTACGAGTTGAAGAGCAGAACTTTATCATTAGCATAGTCCACGTCGAAAAGATTACCGCCTGGCATATGAACTCCGAAATCTGGGGTTCGTTGCATAATTCCAAGATGGCATCAATGAAAAATTGAACAGAAACTGAGAAATAGGACATCTTCGCCGGACGCCACTTGTGGTGGGGAATTTTGGTGAGAGTTCGTTGTAAACCCTAACGCATGAGCATAAAGTGCACGTAGTATGTTGACACAATTTTTCGGAACGCCTTTGCACAACAAGTTTTTAAACTGGACATTTCAATCGACTGAATCAAATGCTTATTTGAAGTCTAAAAAAATGACTATTATCGGCTGTCGATAAGTGTGCCGCACTTCTAACATCTGTCGAAGAGTAAAAATGTGTTCCATGGCAGTAGCTTGCTTTCGTTTACCCGCTATGCCGTATGCAGCAGGTAAGGCGACCCTGTTTATCGTGCGCGACGGCCGATGCACTATGGAGTTGGGTTTCGTAGTAATAGTCATGTTTGTATGCGGGCTGGGATACTGCCAGGTCGCCCATACCTAGACAGGAGAACAATTAGGGTCCTCGACCAAAGCCTTTGGATAAAATGCCTGACCCACAAGGCAGCAGGTTGGGTTGAGACCGTGTTCGTATGACCTCTATTCATTGAGTGGCTCTGATGGTGCTCGGCGAACACCTCCCGGCATATCTCAATGGGCCATAGAGGTACACAACCCATCACACCAAGTTAAGGTCCAGTCTCAGTGCTAGTATGCACACATATTACGCAGGAGAATAATCAGTCAACAAACGTTGAAAGAGCCTATGAACAAAACATTTGAAGGATTTCACTGAACACAGGTAGTCAGTTGATCTTCATCCCACCTGTCGTAGCATTGATTACCATGACCTGTGCATTACTTTGACAATGTAGGATTGATTAGGTAAATTTTTGCCCTCTTCTTATTGTTAAACTGTTCTTGAGGAGATTCTGTGTCAGAAGTGAAACGTCTTTGAAAACTCTTACAACCGGTTTATTACAAGCTGTGTGATCTGCGTCAGACATCACAAATCTACAATGAAAGTAATGCAAACACAATGTGTTTAACACATTAATGCTAAAGTTTGACGGTGAAAAGTAATTCAAAGTAATTCAAAGTTTTAATGGTCCAAAAAGCAAATACTTTCCAGTAACCACAGATTAAAAATATAGGGAATTCATAAAAAACAACACAAATTTTTTATGCATATTGAAAGTCAGCACGTGAATTCAGGTGCAAGGTTGGGTTTGGTTAACATATACTTGTCAAGTTCAGCCTTGAAAATGTTCAGGCTTGTTGCGCAAATGATATGTGGGGGCAGGGAGTTCCATAGAAAACAGACTCTGACAGCAAAGAGAAACCTTCGACAATTTGATCTGGAGTGTGGAATAATTAACTTATAGCCACCACGTGCTTCTTGCCGATGAAACAGGTGTTCAAGTGGGTGATCCACTGTATGCAGAATGTTGTAAAGCAGGATCAAGTCACCCCTGAGACGACGGTACGAAAAGTCAAAGAGGTTTAGCGTTGCAATCCGCTCCTCGTATGGCCTGTTGTATAGCCCGGTCACCAGTTTTGTAGCGCGGTGGTATACCCGTTGCAGCAAGGTCATGTCCTTTTGTAACCATGGGGACCATGCTTGAACAGCATACTCCATTGTTGGTCTGATATAGGTGTTAATAATACGTGGAAGTATCTGCTTTGAGAAACGACCAAAGATCCTTCTGAGCAATGCTAAGATTTGGCAGGACTTTTTGTATACAAAAGAACAGTGCCGTGAAGACTTCAGGTTACTGCTAATCCACACGAGCAGGTCTTTCTCTTCAGTAACCTATGAAAGTTGTTGAGATCCAGAGAGTATCTGAATTCGAATGATTTACGGAAGTTTAAAATTTTACATTTTTGGATGTTGAATGGTAAGCAGTTCCGCAAGGACCAATTATGAAGTGCTTCGAGATCTTTTTGGAGAATTTGGCAATCTTCTATGGTGCGTATGCTAGTCCAGACTTTGATGTCATCCGCAAATAAAATGATTTTGCTGCGTACGATTTCGGGTATATCCTTCGCGTACACGAGGAAGAGTATTGGCCCCAAGACTGAGCCTTGAGGTACGCCGCTGGTAACTTCTACTGGGCTGGATAGTGCCCCTTCAACTCTGACCCTGATAACTCTACCAGTCAAGTAATCCTGTATCCAGGCCAATAATCTGCCGCATACCCCGAGCTGCTGCAATTTTTGTAGCAGTATGCTGTGGTTAACACGGTCAAAAGCTTTAGACATGTCCAGGTAACAAGCATGGATAGGGCATGCATCGTCCACGGCTCGAGTCCAATTATCAAGAGTTATGAGAAGATTGGTGAGACAGGAGTGTCTTGTCCTGAATCCGTGCTGTGCGAAGGAAATCAGCTTATTTTGTTCCAAGTGTTTGATAAGTTGTTCAGCCACAAGTCGTTCGAGAACTTTAGAGACCACTGGCAACAACGTGACTGGTCTGTAGTTAGACAAATCAGATCGGATCCCTCCTTTGTATATCGGAGTGATTAGTCCACTTTTCCAGTCATTAGCAACCGTGCTACAACTCAAGGACAGGTTGAATGGTCAGAGAATGGCAAGAATAGTGCATGGGCGCATTGCTCTAGGATGAACGGTGTTGTTTCATCAGCGCCCATGGATTTAGCACATAGCTCTGATAATAAGAATTTGCCTATTTTCGCTTATATAATAAGGTTGTCATTGAGCAATTAAGGACAATTTTTCCTTATTTACGTATTGTGGTGCTCACATCCCCATCCCTTACACACTATTACCGGTTTCTGGCTGTTTGCCATCATCAAATGGAGACAGTAAGATCAGGTTCAGTGAGCCTTGAAACAGTGGAAAAGTGGTAAACAAAGTTAAACTTGTATGCTGATATATAGGGTTCATACAAGGAACCACGATGTTCAAATACAGAATCACAAAGTGATTCCTGGCCAAGCGCTCGAGGCGCATATTTTCTTATTTATATTTTGTGTATCATTCTTTTCTCATTTATCCAAAACTATGTACCGCTGTATTAAATAAGATTCCATAAAAATAAATATTTTTGAGACCGATCAGTAATCCATAGTCATGCAAATAAAGTTTGCAATGAATCGATTACAGCAGATTTTTGGTAACGTTTCGCTTCAGACACAGAAGCTTCGTCATACCAAGGTTGTCAGTACGAACATGGTTCGGGTTTAGCAAAGTTCAAGTTTAAATGGCATTTTTCTTGATCAATCCTAAGTTAATTTAGGATGGACAGGCGAGAACAAGTCAAATGGATCTACCCCCTTCATGCTGCGTTAATCCCTAAAATATTTATTTTGTGTGCAGGTGCGAACAGCGTCCGCTAACTGCTTACGTAATCCGTGTAAACGATAAAGGTTATGCACGTTAATCATTATCCGCTGCAGCAGCGAAATAGGAAAGGAATGGTTAGACAAATTTTGCGTTCATAGGGATAGATTATTGAGTTTGGGTTAGGTTGAGCAAGGTTGTTGAAACTGTTCACACTTTGTAAGCCGATGAATTCGGAATATACTTTAATAGCTTTTATAGCTAGATATTTATTTGAGTTCAAAATAAGCAACGCAAGCAGCACACATTGGCGTGCGACACTTATTTACTCTACGTCTGCAGCGTTTGATTCGGCTAGGCGGAATGAAATGGGTGTATTCGGACTTAGCACCACTCATTAAAAATTGGAGGCGATGAGTGATTTTGAACAGAAATTATCTTAGTTCATGTGTTTTGTTGGTCCATGGTCACATCATTATAACAATATCGTACGAGATGTTCGGTCCATCTATCTCAAGTTTTCCATCAAGGAAATGATGTCTTGGCGATCGCGCTTGAGTGGAGATTTTTTGTTAACTTCGCTTCAAAAGGATATCCACGCATCGTTCCGTTAGTTAGAGTCGCTAGATGTCCGGCTTCTATGCACAAACCCGAGCTTTTCTTGTAGATTTGGACTTAATTGACAGTTTTGATCATCAACAACGATCATTTTCCGTTCTTCGTTATATGAACATTTCTTCTTTAATCTGGATGTAATCATACGCAATTCCTATATATTAATTGAGTCATCGCTTATCTGATGCTTTTGGAAGGCGCTATTACGTGACCATTACGTAGTTCCCTCTGATTCCATATTCAAAGAATGTAACTATCAACACTGATTCTTAATCATCAACTTTTGATTATTGTAGGCCCATTCATAGCGTTAAATCAAACGAACGCTGTGTAGAGGCGAAGAGTGCACTTTTAAAGAGTGCAAATGATGACGATATGCCGAACACCACCCTATAACTGCTGAAATTTATTGTACATGAATAAAGCAATCTTCTTCTTCTTCTAACGCAACACAAGAACAGGGAGCTCTGATAAGACTGATGAAAACAATTGCAAGTCACAAAATTTTGTTTTTGGAGGAATCGCATAAAAGTGAGTAGAAACAAAACATTTTCAGAAACATGAGCCAAAGGACTATCGTTTGCTGCAATCGATCGATATGCATTTCGTGAAGATCGATCAAACGAGTCCAACGTGTTCAGGGCTTGAATTCACCCATTTGGCCTGAAATTGATTGACATTTCAGCTTAAAGCGACAGCCGCCCCAAAGTTGATAAGAGTTTGTTATCTATGTATCATGATTTGATCAGTAGCTGAACAGTCCACCTTATCATCAGAGAAATAATAAAATCCAGAAAAATTCTTTAACTTGTTATCCATACAATTCTTCGTGAGAATGACAGCCGTAAACAAGTTTCAAATAAGAAACCTTGATAACTGTTAAACCATTTGATTGTTTTCCCATACATGGTTCACTTACCATTCTGTTGATCATGATCAGTTTGGGCCCGAGCACAACGCTGAAACTGAAGATATACATTATGCGCACGAAAAATGCGAATAAGCTCAACGCATAGAGAATTCGAGCCAGCGTAAACAATTCATCCGTGAGAATGTGATAGGGATTGTCCACATCGTATTTCTTCGCATATCCGTCAAAAATGTAAGGACACTGATAGGAAGCATCACTGCGGATAGCTGCGGATAAGCAAGCGGTCAAGGTCTTGGCCCATTCGAAGGTTCGGTCAGACATTCTTCCAAACAATGATTCGATAAATGTCGTTTCCATGAGCGATTTGGTGTGATTTGTAAGCAATTCGTCTTCGATTTGTTTCATTAGATCGTTTTCTTCAACAATGAGTTGTAAAGCACGAAGTCGCAGTCCAAATCCGACGGAGAACAAACTAATCGCAAGACAATCGAGTTTGTTCCATCCATCGCTAATGTATTCTCTCAGACTGGAGCCGGGACCTAGCGCCTTGTAGCGAAAAAACGACATTTTCAATTATCTCCTCAATTAGTTACGAACGGGAACGAATTGCAACGGAGTATACCTGTTTCAATTCTTCCGAGACAAAGGACATCACCATAAGAACCATGAACATTTCTGGATAACGATATGGTCAATGTCAAATTGAGCAGCATTGTTCGGCTGAAAACCAGCAAAAATATTTGGTAGAAAATCTGTGGAAACTTTGAAACTTGAACCGAAAGCTTACCGTGTTGTAGATGAACCGCGTTATCGGTGCTCGATAAAACTCTCCGATTCGAATGAAGTGCAAACGAAACCTGTTTGAAATAATGATCGAACCGTTGATGATTGCTAAACTGAGTAAGCTTATAATAGCGCAGTACAGTAATATGCGTAGAACGGCAACGCTTTACATGAAGATATCAAAAATTTTGAGCAGCGCAAATTATTTCGACGGAATTGCTGGAAATCTAGCAAGTAAAATGGTAGAAAATATCAGGAAAAAGAGAAGATTAAGTAAAGAATCAGCCTAGGTTTAACGCCTGGTATGCTTGCTATATAGTTATTTTCCCCATCAGTCAGCTGGGCCCAAACGGTATGTTTTCGTAGCATAATGATATACATGTGTTACGAGTTCACACACTGGACCATTTACTAGGCTGTCATGGTTATTTTTTGACGACTGTACATAAATATTTTGCGGTGTGCTAGAGAATAAAAGTAAGTGGTTGATATAGGTTTTCAATAATTGATAATAAGTAAGCATGTGAGTCACACAACAAAGGCCACTATTTCTGTTTTTTAATTGTATGTCGAATTGCATGAGATTATTTCATGTGGTATTTTGCAATGATGCTATCAAAACGATTTATCATGAATACAGAATTAAGTCGTATCATAAATCGCGATGCAATTTGAGCAAACATCAGCAACCTCTGGTTTGGCGTGCCGTTACGTCCACGGAAAAATTGGCAATGGCTTCGGTAATACCTTGGAAGATAATGCATATGTATTGCACATGAAATCTTTGCGGAGATGTCTTGCTAAAATGTTGGCCACGCGCCTTTTTCTATGTGAGTATGAACGAGTAGGAGGGCTTCATAAAGCTTTTACTTGCTATGCGCGAAAATATGGTGACAATTTCAAAATAAAAAACATTTTTTACTGCCTAAAGCAACATTTTTATATGATACAATTATTGCTAAGATATAAAGAAAACCAATACAATAAGACGCAATTCTGAGACAAAAATCTGTCCATTCAAAACAGATGCTCAACTTTAAAGCATGTTTTCTTATCCGAAAAATGATGACTTAAAGATTTAAAACTTGTTTAACAACAAATACTGTCGTCTCTGAGTGAATATTGTTCCAATGATTCTCATATTCTTATATATACTACTAATTATATAATATATATATTATAGAATATAGTATAGAGATATATATAGTATCTATATAATATAATATATATATATATATGAGAGACAAGAGAGAGAGAGGAGAGAGATAACAATTTAGAGTCGAAGGAGAATACACTGATGAAAAGCTCTTACTTTGAAGGTGGTCGCTCCGTGCGACTGATAGAAATGGAATGTTGCAATTGTAGTGCTTGTTCTTGTATACTTTTTCTAGCAACTTCCAATGGAACCGTCCCACTGAGCTCTGAAGCCTAAGAGAATCGAAGATTTTCATCATAACCGAGAGTCACAAAACTTACTTGGGTCACTTCTGGATATTCAGAAAGGTCCGTGCTATATTTCATTACAAGTGGCAGCAGTAGTGGGCAGCTGAGACCGAGTAATATCCCAGTGAAAAACTGTGCAAAGGAAATAAAATTTGTAAGGCATAAATGTGAAAATTCATTATAATGCCTTACAGTTAGGCATTATCAATTGTTAATTCAAACGTGTATATTTTCTTCATGTTTTTTATATATTTGCATTCATCTATGTAACCCACACAATTAATTTTTCCCTCGTCTTCAATTGTGAAGTTCGAACTTTCCGGAACACTTTAAGGGATTAAGTAGAATCCGAAGTAAAAAAAACAAAGCCAAACGTAGCTTGCTCTATTGCTGAACATTAGCTGTCGCTCGCTTACTTGCTTGCTTATTTAATTAAACATTAACGACAATCAAGTGTGACTCAGGTGTCCTGTTTTGTTTACCCAATGAAGTAGAAATAACAAGTAGTTAAACCACAATGACGACCACCAGAGTTTAGGGATGGACAACATTGCAGTCTTTTTTAATATTCCAGTTACCGTTTTCATATAGAGTGGGAAGAGTATTGGCACGAAATATCACTCAAATTTTGAATCGAAAGCGCAAGCCACCGTTTGCTATTAATCTTGGTATCATGCTTGCGCGTCTCAATAAATTATATTGATTGAGATTTCTTGTTTGGTTAAGTTTAGGTGGAAAGATAGTGAATGCTTTCCAGGCTAACAATTGATGGTGTCAAGAACGGTTGAGTGTATAGCTTTCAGCCGCAAAAGTTACCGCTATTCACATAAAATTAATCTTACCCAGAAAGTGTTTACAACAAGATTTTTAGGATGAGTACTCATCACCCCGCGAATTCTGATTCGTTCTGACACGTCGCACACGCACCACTGTCTGGGTAATTTGGCCATTAGAAATCACGATAATCGATACGCTTACTCAATGTAGCTCTCAATTAAATGTTGATAAACAACAATTATGAATTAGAACTTGAGTGCACAAATTCGCATTCATTCTCTAAAATAGAGGTGTGTAAATGAAGGTGTACATTTAAGTCACTCTGAAATAAGTTTAGTAGAACAAACAAGGGTGTTCAAATAAAAATTTCAAAGAGCGATCCCAGATCGAGAGATACGAATGCTCATAAATTGCCCATCTTTTGTGTTGCTCACTTTAGGAAGGATGATATGAGCAACACAATGTAGTGGTGTGTACAGTTTGATGCCATGTGTGCATTCGATGCAAGCACAATTCACGAAGAAGTTTGCTGGCTTCTCTCTGCAAATTCAATAAAACCTTGTAATACGAGTAAACCGGTAAATGTTCAAGTTGTTCTCAAATAAGCCAAGTGAGGGAATGTTTGCAACGGAGGATGCGAAACAATTAGAGAAGAATGATTTCGTTGACTAAAACAGGATTCCACTATGATCATTCAAACATTTTTGGCGTGGTAAACTAACGTAACATAAAATTAAACGGTACGGACTCCACTCTGGATCATTCTGTTGTGTTAACAGATAAATAGAAAACATGTGAAAATGGGTTATGAGCAGCCTCGAATCCTGAGCACAATTCTATTATAATAATAAATAATTAGGCCGGAAGCTTATTACCTGAAACCACGTGCATTTCGGCGAAAGTCCGCCCATCCAAACTCCGGACAGAAGTTCTTGACAACATGGATGGGCCATGAATCGTATACATTTTCCGCGGGCGGCTAAGCGAATTACCGAGCTGCCTCCGTAGAATTCCAGCTTACGGCAAAGCAGCAATTGCGTCCGCACACGATCTTCCTGATGACAATCATCTAACACTTCTTCGGCTTTTTCTTCGAAAGTTCTTGAAAAATATTAAAACCACCCTTTAAAAAGCATTACTCTAAGGAATTTATTCAATACTAGGTAGTATACAGTCTTTTTGTTGAACAGCGTCGATAACTTTAATCTCAAAAGCTACAACCCAATCGGTGCACATCTTGGATTGGTTAATACGCTCAAACAGCACAATTAAATCTATTGGAATCAACTGGAAATGATTCATGAACTGCTTTCAATCTGTATATTGATTAGTCAACCAAGATTATGTACACCGCTGCTCAATATATTTTTATCAATTCATGCAATTCGTTTCGATTAGCGACTTTAGTTTTACTATCGGCTTGCTACTTCGTAATGATGCAAATTGTTCGTTTGTTTACCATTTATTTAATATTTAATAATTAAAACTACGTTCAATGCTTCCAGTATTTTATCCAACACAGATATAAAAAATAACAAAATATGTCATGC